>PQWD01006041.1:25131-272493 GCA_019425675.1 Leucinodes orbonalis
CCCCATCATTACTGCAATGATGGAGTCATTATTATATTAACACATTTTAATTTGATCTATAATCCAATTAAATGAAGCGTCTGGTATGCAATTATTTATAAGTTTACAATTTAATTCATTATGTAGCAGAGGTCCATAACCAACACCAATCCTATCAGAGAACAAAATTAATTCATTATTTAATTGTAAATCATTTGTTATATATGGATTAGAAGAAAGTAAATTGTGGGACACCTCTAACAGAGAAGGTTCATTCGGCTCTTGATGCTGATTAGCGAGATCTGCACCGCTACACTGGCCTATAAATTGGTTAGCTGCAAGAATATATTCACTAATTTGGCTTTGAGCCGAATTATATTTTACTGTCATTTGTTGTAATGACCTATGCAGCCTTGAAATATCAGCCTCTAGCTCCTTTGTCTCAATTTCATACCTATGCCTACTTTCTTTTAACTTGTTACTATATATTTCTAAACTATATAACATATCTAAATTATTTTTCCTTAACTGATTTTTGTTTTTTAAATAATTTCTCAGTTTTTTAAATATAGTTATTAATTTTAATATATTTCTTAATCCTATTTTTTATACTTTTCCTATTGCTAATACACCTAAAGTAGGTTTGATAAAGCCACTAACGTATAAAGAATGTTCAACGGTCAAGTCACACAACATTAACCATAACAATAAAGTAATCGCAGTAAGGAACCTTAGACTTAACACGTCTTCGTCTTGATTTCATTAGTTTTAAAGATAAACAAGCAGCTCCATCGAGACTTGGCTAGTTTTTTACAGATATTGTTGTTATATTTTTTTTTATCGTTACATATTTGCAAAATTCACTACATTCCATAACAATAGTTACGGATACCTAATCGGATAAATACAAACAGTCAATAAATTACAAGTTTATAAGTACTGTAGGATAACTAAACCTAAAAAAAAGTAAGTTCCGAGTACGACTACGGTACGACTGTAGTAGTCTGGTTATGACGCCCTCAATTACCTACGTTACGTGTATGCCATTGTACTTATATAGCATATTCTCGTATGTTCCATTTCCAGTAACGTAAGACGATCAATTTACCAATTGACGCATGTACAAAGTTCTTCGAATGCCCTCACTAAGCGCATCAAAGATTAAGACGATACAGACGATAGCAGTAAGTAAATTCACTTTAGGCACTAAGATTTCGACATGAAGTGCATAACCCTGGTTTTTAATTTTTATTAATTATATGATAATTGATATGTAAGCGAAATATCAACTGCCAACAACCTATATGTTTTAATCACATCATCACTACATATTACAAAATGAAGTAGCTTTTTTTGTCCACGTGTCCCTATACACGCTTAAATCTTTAAAACTAGGCAACGGATTTTGATGCGGTTTTTTAATTCGATTGAGTGTTTCAAGAGGAAGGTTTATATGTATAGAAACATCCATCAAATAGTGGAGAAAACTGTCATTTTTGAGATTTCTAATGTAATGTCGTAAATAGTTTTATTTTTTCCATTTACATTGCAAACGCAGGCTGAACCCAACAAAATTTATCAAAAAAGTGTACTAAGTATTGTAGGTACACACATTGAAAAGGTCTACAGAAAATTCCGCGATGGTCTATGTCTATCTCTTATAGATATCCCTCATTTTTTTGTTATTTACTTTCTACAACAAATAATGGCAAATCCTCTAAACGATTTTAACCAATAAAGTATTAATCCTCATCAAATTAAATACCTTAAATTAATTGTTTATTTAATATAGATCTATATAGCCCTTTACATCATATGATTTAAATGATTATTTTCGCAGATATTACAGATTTAAAAATTGCGGTACGTAGCGTTTGCGCTGGTACTGGCCGACCGGGCAGGCGGGAGCGTGCCTATTATGAATATTACCATTGCGCCTGTGCGAACCATGGGCGGGTCGCTAGCCTCTATAATAATCACCTGCAGAGATATCTACAATACCTATGATTTCTTATAAACATATCAAAAAAGTATCCTTTCTGTTCATTATAAATATAATTTCCTGTTACAAATCAGATTATCGGACCAGCAAATAAGGTTTCGAATCTAGTAAAGAATTAATATGAGAAAAATTTTTTTGTCGATATAGGTATATTTTAGAAAGGTATAATGTTTAGTTTTATAATTTAAGCTAAACTACTTTTATATGACGTCAGAGAAATAACAATTAAGATAGGTACCTTTAAAATATATAAATATAAGTAGCTTTAGCGGTTTAGTAGCGTTTGGGCTTAGAGTAGGTATATACTCGTATAACTAGGTACTATTATGTGGTATCTAAGCGTATGGGGCATAGAAGGTGTCTATACTATAATAAAACTATAGTACTTGTGGTAATAATGAAATAATTATTTTTTCTTCATGCAAATAAATATACTAGCTGTGTCCCGCGGTATTACCTGCGGTATATGACATTCTGTCGCAGGAAAACATAACCTTAAATCGCTAAAGCGCACAAGTCACGCGACGAGCGGCCGCCGCGCGGTAAAGCATGGCTCTATTTTTGTAAAACAAAAAGTATTTACTGAAATAAAAGTAGCCTCTATTTTTGCTTATCATATCAGCTACCTGTCAAATAAAGTCCTGTCCAAATCTGTCGGTTCAGATATTACCCAGAACAAACAGATCGACGGACAGACACACAAATTTAAAAAAAAAAATTTTTTTGGCATATGTACCGTATACATATACTTATGTATCGTAGCTTATGTTTTTCCTTAATACATTAGCTACGTGCCAAAAAAATCCCGTCCATATCTGTCCAGCCGTTTCAGAGATTACCCGGAACAAATAGTCAGACAGACATTTTTGTATAAATGATATTTTTCAGTATGTTCCGTATGTATAATCATATGCATAAATAAAAAACTGTTTTCAATGTTACAAAGAAAGAGACACTCCAATTTATATAAATGTTGGCTCGACTGATTTGGACGGGACTTTTGTCAGGTAGCTGATGTAATGAGGAAAAACATAGGCTTCTTTTATTTTAGACAATACTTTTTATTTTGGAAAAATAAAGCTTTGTTTTACCGCGTGGCGGCCGTACGTGGCGTGAGCTGCGCGCTTTTCGGTTATGTTTTACTGCGGGAGAATATCTCTATTAACACGGGTAATACTGCGGGAACAGCTAGTTAAAAATAAATAACTTTTCGTAGTTATACGTATGAACAATTCGATTATATATTCCTAGTTTGAAACATTAAAATAAATATGCTGAAAATATCGTATGTGATTTGTCAAAATAATCGATATCAGCTGTAATTTTGGGGACAAATTTTACAAATAGTAGTGACCTGTGTCACTCAGTACGTATTTTTTTACTCGTCCATGGTTAGTGGTTACCACTATATCTTCTGTGATTTTATTGACCGTCTGAATGTGACCCTATGTAACATTGTAAGTATTGATTTCTCACAAAAGTGCTTTAGTGCGGTGTTTGCGTGTTCATTTGTACCAAGGGAGGTCACAATCATTGCTTACGTTCAACCTATAATCCTAACTACGTCGCAGCCGAGGTGGGCGTGGGCCGCACAGCAAATAAGCTTTATGACGTCCAGTCAACACTGTTATCACGATTTCTTCACACGTTTTAAACTTATGGTTTTAAAATCGAAATTGACTTTGCGTGAATTTTTACATACCAATATAAGTGTGATCTACTGCCTTAAAATGAAGAAAACAGTGTTATTGACAATATGTTTGCTTGTACTAATTATGACAGTGCATGGAAGAAAAACTTCGAGAAGTCGAAGCTCTAGCTCAGGGCGAGGCAGCAGTCGAAAAACTTACAGTAACCCCCAGCCTGCACCAACGTCTTTCAGTAAACCCCAAGCGTCTGCACCGAAACCGTCTTTGTTTGGATGGCAGGAAAACCTGCTCAAAAATCGCAATCTCACAGTACTTGGCAATCTAAGCCGTCAAGCAGCCAGAGCCATTCCTATCCGTCAAGTCAAACAGGACTCTCTGGAAGTGCTCCTGGAAAGCAGCCGCCACCTTATCAAGAAAGTATTCAGCGAGCTAGTGTACCGCAACAGACTGCACAACTTTCTGGCCCTCAAACACATACAAATAATCAACCCAGCCATTCTTACCCCGCATCAAATGGACTGTCAGGTTCCGGATCTCCAGGAACTGGTTCAGCCAATGGACAAAGAGCTAATGCAGGTTATCCACTAGGAAATAGTGGATCCTTATCTGGAGTTGGCTATCCACAAGGCAAAGGACTATCAGGGACTGGAGCTAGCTATCCTCAAAGTAACGCTGGGTCTGGTGTTGGGGCGAGCTACCCACAAGGATCTGGAATATCAGGCAGTGGATCTGGATACCCTCATAGTAATCCAGGAGCAGCTACCGGTGTAGGATACCAGCAAGGAAGTGGTGTGCATGGTGTTCCACCGCCACCTTATTCAGGATATAGACCAGGATCTTATAACGCTGGAAATCACCCACCACCTCCTTATTCAGGGAATGGTTATAATTATGGTGGTGGTGGCCATAGTTATAATCCTAACTATGGCGCACAGATGCCTGGTTACTTTGGCAACTATGGGAATTATGGAAAAGGATTTGGTGGCGTTAGCCGCACTGGCAGCGCACTTACTGGAATCGGCATTGCTGGTGCTGGTGTTGGTACAATACTCACAGGTCTGGCTTTGTGGAATTTGGCAAGATCCACTGGACATCATCATCATACAGTAATATATGATAATAGAGGTCAACCCGTAGCCGTAGCTCCTGCAAATGGTACAGAGCCAAATATAGATCCAATTCTAAAAGATTTAGTGAATTGTACTCTCACTATCAGTAATGATAATGCAACTGAAGTGCTTGCCATTCCTTGTGCAATAGCCACATCCTTTACACCGGAAGCTGACGTGAAAGATGAGTCAAGTGTGAACGGCAAAGCCGATAATACTAAATGCACAGTAACTGTTGTCACAAAAACAGGCAAAGAATTCATGACTACAATACCATGTTCGATTCTCTTAAACACAGCTGCCGAAAATAATGTTACGGAACCACCAATAATTGATAATGTCAATGGAACGTTAACGGAGATTCCTAGTGATACGGTACAATCAAACCATCCTTCAGCCCTCAAGCTTACCGTAGATGGAAAAAACGATACGCAACTTATAGATTTTGATTGCAAACCTGAATTTGAAAACGGTACTTCTAGGGATCCTCTTAACCCATGTTATGCTGTAACCACCAATTTAACAGTGCTGCCTCTTGATCCCACAACGTCATCTCCAAATTACAATGGTAATTGATACAAAGTCCAATGTAAAGTAATGGTAGAAATTTCGTACACCATTTTATAACTCGCTCAAATTGCAATGGCCTGGACAACAAAATGATAAGGCAGAATGTGTTAAGCAGTCGTTTCTCTTGTGTGTAGGTGCTTCAAAACAAGAACTCTTCTTAAGATAGTCGTATTATTCATATAACAATGTGTGTAAAATCAATAGTGTTAAATTATTTGCAGTTATTTTTAGTCTTTCCGGAAAAATTATGTCAAGAAATAAATGTTTATTGAAATAAACCGAAATATCAGTTTTAATTTCATGTAGATATTTTAGGTAAGTAAACCCCAAAACATTTTTTGTCAAAAACTTGACAAAAAATGTTTCTTCGAAACTATAAGTAAGTAATAGTACACTATTGTAATTTATTTATTATTATTATATCAAAAAGATAAAATTTGATTCATTTTGTAATCTTGACTTCATATTAGTGGTATTGTTTTTATTTTTTATTGTAATTTGATTATTGCTCCATGGAATGTTGACTAAATAAATGAATTATTAAACTATTCAAACTTTGTAAGTATATGCATTCTGTGTCGGTCGTCTTGAAACTTGAAAATATATTGATATATTTTGGGGTTCCCTACATATTGAACTGAAACTCAAAAATTTATTTTTCGTCGTACCTCCACGTGTAGGGTACCAATGTGTAAATTAAATAAAACGGTATCGATGTTTCTGATATAATTTTTTTATAAATTGAAAACTTTGAGCGAGAGACACTTCCAAAGTTGAAAAAAGTGTGTGTCCCCCCTCTAATTTCTAAACTACATAGGGGGTGATAAAAATTAAAAAATATATATGAGGGTCCCTCCGTTAAACCAGTGCTTCGACGGATATCATGCCGTCTAAGCTTATGCTGAGGTGGGACCTATTTGGCTATCACACTAGCTCGTAAGTTCTTAGATTAATTATAAATGTACCTGTTTTTTTCCCTTGTGTTTTCCATTATTGTTTTTTCGTTTCTTCATTATGCCTGTTTTTGTTGTTTGTCGATATATTTTTTGTGCTTAAGCCAATAAACGTTTTCTATCTTCTATCTTTCTATCATATGATGTACATGACAATGAAATCTNGGATTTCGATGCGATTTTTTAATTCGATTGAGTGATTCAAGAGGAAGGTTTATATGTATAGAAACATCCATCAAATAGTAGAGAAAACTGTCATTTTTGAGATTTCTAATGTAATGTCGTAAATAGTTTTATTTTTTCCGTTTACATTGCAAACGCAGGCTGAACCCAACAAAATTTATCAAAAAAGTGTAGTAAGTATTGTAGGTACACATTGAAAAGGTCTACAGAAAATTCCGCGATGGTCTATGTCTATCCTTATAGATATCCCTCATTTTTTTGTTATTTACTTTCTACAACAAATAATGGCAAATCCTCTAAACGATTTTACCAATAAAGTATTAATCCTCATCAAATTAAATACCTTAAATTAATTGTTTATTTAATATAGATCTATATAGCCCTTTACATCATATGATTTAAATGATTATTTTCGCAGATATTACAGATTTAAAAATTGCGGTACGTAGCGTTTGCGCTGGTACTGGCCGACCGGGCAGGCGGGAGCGTGCCTATTATGAATATTACCATTGCGCCTGTGCGAACCATGGGCGGGTCGCTAGCCTCTATAATAATCACCTGCAGAGATATCTACAATACCTATGATTTCCTATAAACATATCAAAAAGTATCCTTTCTGTTCATTATTAATGTAATTTCCTGTTACAAATCAGATTAACGGACCAGCAAATAAGGTTTCGAATCTAGTAAATAATTAATATGAGAAAACCATTTTTTTGTCGATATAGGTATATTTTAGAAAGGTATAATGTTTAGTTTTATAATTTAAGCTAAACTACTTTTATATGACGTCAGAGAAATAACAATTAAGATAGGTACCTTTAAAATATATATAAATATAAGTAGGTACCGTTTGGGCTTAGAGTAGGTATATACTCGTATAACTAGGTACTACTATCGATACTCTAAGCGTATGGGGCATAGAAGGTGTCTATACATATAAATGAAACTATAGTGTCTGTGTGTAATAATGAAATAATTATTTTTTCTTCATGCAACACCCGGAACAAATAGTCAGACAGACATTTTTGTATAAATGATATTTTTCAGTATGTTCCGTATGTATAATCATATGTTACAAAGAAAGAGACACTCCAATTTTATATAAATGTAATAGATTATATACTACATTTAAATTAAATCGGAGTGTTTGTAATAACCATTTTTTTCTCCATGCATATGAATATATATATACGATACATACACCAGTACAACAATTTTGAGAACTTTTGGCTCGACTGATTTGGACGGGACTTTTGTCAGGTAGCTGATGTAATGAGGAAAAACATAGGCTTCTTTTATTTTAGACAATACTTTTTATTTTGGAAAAATAAAGCTTTGTTTTAACGCGTGGCGGCCGTACGTGGCGTGAGCTGCGCGCTTTTCGGTTATGTTTTACTGCGGGAGAATATCTCTATTAACACGGGTAATACTGCGGGAACAGCTAGTTAAAATAAATAACTTTTCGTAGTTATACGTATGAACAATTCGATTATATATTAATAGTTTGAAACATTAAAATAAATATGCTGAAAATATCGTATGTGATTTGTCAAAATAATCGATATCAGCTGTAATTTTGGGGACAAATTTTACAAATAGTAGTGACCTGTGTCACTCAGTACGTATTTTTTTACTCGTCCATGGTTAGTGGTTACCACTATATCTTCTGCGATTTTATTGACCGTCTGAATGTGACCCTATGTAACATTGTAAGTATTGATTTCTCACAAAAGTGCTTTAGTGCGGTGTTTGCGTGTTCATTTGTACCAAGGGAGGTCACAATCATTGCTTTACGTTCATACCTATAATATTAACAACGTCCGCAGCGCGAGGTGGGGTGGGCGACCAGCAATAAGCTTTATGACGTCCAGTCAACACTGTTACTCACGATTGCTCATACGTTTTAAACTTATGGTTTTAAAATTGTAAATTGACTTTTGTGAATTTTTACACTACATATAAGTGTGTTATACTGCCGTTAAAATGAAGAAAACAGTGTTATTGACAATATGTTTGCTTGTACTAATTATGACAGTGCATGGAAGAAAAACTTCAAGAAGTCGAAGCTCTAGCTCAGGGCGAGGCAGCAGTCGAAAAACTTACAGTAACCCCCAGCCTGCACCAACGTCTTTCAGTAAACCCCAAGCGTCTGCACCGAAACCGTCTTTGTTTGGATGGCAGGAAAAGCCTGCTCAAAAATCGCAATCTCACAGTACTTGGCAATCTAAGCCGTCAAGCAGCCAGAGCCATTCCTATCCGTCAAGTCAAACAGGACTCTCTGGAAGTGCTCCTGGAAAGCAGCCGGCACCTTATCAAGAAAGTATTCAGCGAGCTAGTGTACCGCAACAGACTGCACAACTTTCTGGCCCTCAAACACATACAAATAATCAACCCAGCCATTCTTACCCCGCATCAAATGGACTGTCAGGTTCCGGATCTCCAGGAACTGGTTCAGCCAATGGACAAAGAGCTAATGCAGGTTATCCACTAGGAAATAGTGGGATCCTTATCTGGAGTTGGCTATCCACAAGGCAAAGGACTATCAGGGACTGGAGCTAGCTATCCTCAAAGTAACGCTGGGTCTGGTGTTGGGGCGAGCTACCCACAAGGATCTGGAATATCAGGCAGTGGATCTAGATACCCTCATAGTAATCCAGGAGCAGCTACCGGTGTAGGATACCAGCAAGGAAGTGGTGTGCATGGTGTTCCACCGCCACCTTATTCAGGATATAGACCAGGATCTTATAACGCTGGAAATCACCCACCACCTCCTTATTCAGGGAATGGTTATAATTATGGTGGTGGTGGCCATGGTTATAATCCTAACTATGGCGCACAGATGCCTGGTTACTTTGGCAACTATGGGAATTATGGAAAAGGATTTGGTGGCGTTAGCCGCACTGGCAGCGCACTTACTGGAATCGGCATTGCTGGTGCTGGTGTTGGTACAATACTCACAGGTCTGGCTTTGTGGAATTTGGCAAGATCCACTGGACATCATCATCATACAGTAATATATGATAATAGAGGTCAACCCGTAGCCGTAGCTCCTGCAAATGGTACAGAGCCAAATATAGATCCAATTCTAAAAGATTTAGTGAATTGTACTCTCACTATCAGTAATGATAATGCAACTGAAGTGCTTGCCATTCCTTGTGCAATAGCCACATCCTTTACACCGGAAGCTGACGTGAAAGATGAGTCAAGTGTGAACGGCAAAGCCGATAATACTAAATGCACAGTAACTGTTGTCACAAAAACAGGCAAAGAATTCATGACTACAATACATGTTCGATTCTCTTAAACACAGCTGCCGAAAATAATGTTACGGAACCACCATAATTGATAATGTCAATGGACGTTAACGGAGATTCCTAGTGATACGGTACAATCAAACATCCTTCAGCCCTCAAGCTTACCGTAGATGGAAAAAACGATACGCAACTTATAGATTTTGATTGCAAACCTGAATTTGAAAACGGGACTTCTAGGGATCCTCTTAACCATGTTATTCTGTAACCACCAATTTAACAGTGCTGCCTCTTGATCCCACAACGTCATCTCCAAATTACAATGGTAATTGATACAAAGTCCAATGTAAAGTAATGGTAGAAATTTCGTACACCATTTTATAACTCGCTCAAATTGCAATGGCCTGGACAACAAAATGATAAGGCAGAATGTGTTAAGCAGTCGTTTCTCTTTGTGTAGGTGCTTCAAAACAGAACTCTTCTTAAGATAGTCGTATTATTCATATAACAATGTGCGTAAATCAATAGTGTTAATTATTTGCAGTTATTTTTAGTCTTTCCGGAAAAATTATGTCAAGAAATAAATGTTTATTGAAATAAACCGAAATATCAGTTTTAATTTCATGTAGATTTTAGGTAAGTAAACCCCAAAACTTTTTTGTCAAAACTTGACAAAAATGTTTCTCGAAACTATAAGTAAGTAATAGTACACTATTGTAATTTATTTATTATTATTATATCAAAAAGATAATTTGATTAATTTGTAATCTTGACTTCATATTAGTGGTATTGTTTTTATTTTTTATTGTAATTTGATTATTGGTCCATGAAATGTTGACTGAATAAATAATTATTAAACTATTCAACTTTGTAAGTATATGCATTCTTCGTCGTTCTTGAAACTTGAAAATATATTATATTTTGGGTTCCCACACATTCAACTGAAACTCAAAATTATTTTTCGTTCACCTCCACGGGGTACCAATGTGTAATTAATAAACGGTATCGATGTTTCTCTTAGATTAAGCAATACTAGATGTATAAGACGTTGCCGCCTCTTATACATTGTAATGCAATACACTCATGTATCTTTGTCTATCACACGATCCTAAGTTACGAGGTAGAAGAGACGGTTATAGACGTTCACACTCTGACGTCGTGTCATTTGTGGCCTCCAAAGAGGGCCAAACATTACGACCTGTTGTGCAATTTTTTCCAAAGTGTCATAATTTTAAAATAAAAATTGAAAAGAAATAAGTAACGTAGAAAAATCGTGTTCTGCGGTAAATTGTTCTTCAAGAACCACCAAAGGAGGAGTAAAGACCCGGAATTATCATTTCATAAGTAATATTTGACGACATTTCATTCATATTACGTAGTTGTAATGAGACTTATGGATAAAAAACATGTAGTAGTAGACTTTAAATAATGTTAGACATACATTAGCTTGTATTAATTGTAGAAATTACGTCTAAAACAATTAATATTATGCATGAAAATTTAAGGATGTTACATAGTGATGTACTCAACATAGAATTTAATTCCATCGATAGTATCTTTAACAGTTTCTTTTATACAATTATTGAATTTTTAGGTTCCCGAAATGTCCACAAATCAGAGAAGAATGGGTTAAAAGTGTAAGGCGTGAAAACTGGGAGCCTACGAAGAACTCCAGGCTTTGCTCAAAACATTTTGAGCAATCCTGTTTCATCGTAGGCTTATCAATAAAAAAACTGAAATCCGATGCAGTACCAACCATTTTTGAAGGATATCCTGGATATTATCAACCTGTTAGTTATTTTTACTATTTAGACCCTTTTATGCGAGTCTTTTCTGTATAACTGGTTAGAGTCTTCTTAATATAATCAAATCTTTGAACCGGTGTGGTAGATTCAAAATACTTTTTAATTTCTTTTTAGGGTTCCGTAGTCAAACAGCAAAAAACAGAACCCTTATAGATTCGTCATGTCTGTATGTTTGTCCGAATATCACATCAACTTTTCTCAGAAAATTTAAAAACTATAAAAATATTGTTATAATTTTGCAAGAACATATTTGTGTTCTGTAATCCACATTATAATTTTAACAAAAAAACATGAAAAAAAAATGTTTTTAGGTCGCATATTTTAAACTGAAACTTTTTTTCATGATACCCACTATTGTGGGTTATCAATGTAGGTATGTATGGGTCTTTAAAAATGATAATGAGGCTTTCAGTATATATTTTTTAAATAAAATAATTTTTAAGTTTGAGTTTGTGTGTTATTTAAAATTTGTTATTTTACCGTAAAAATATAATATAGTCTATTTAATACCTACCAATAATATTTTGTTTATTTGTTCCAACATCATCTAATTTTTAACCAGGAAGACCAAACTTCAAATATTTGCGTATAAAATTTATTATGGTAACGCTTTATTTTTAATTTTTGTTGTAGATAAAATTAACAACGTTCTGTATCTGACTCCATGTTATTTTTAACACAATTTATAATCATCTAATTCTGCAGGTGCGACGACGACGCCCGGCTTAATTCTAGCAATATGTTCGATACCAAGGTCACATCCCTAGTGACGCACACTAATACAAATCTGTAACTGCACACTAACAAAAATTGGAAACCGCTTTTTAATATACAGTCTGTCTACCTCATAATATGTCTATGGTTTATGACGTATAAAAAAAACTACACATCAGAAATCGTTCAAACTAATTTCGTTGTTAGATTTCATTGTCATGTACATCATATATATTTTTTATTTTTATCACCCCCTATGTAGTTTAGAAATTAGAGGGGGGACACACACTTTTTTCAACTTTGGAAGTGTCTCTCGCGCAAAGTTTTCAATTTATAAAAAAAATATTACAGAAACATCATAGACATATTATGAGGTAGACAGACTGTATATTAAAAAGCGATTTCCAATTTTTGTTAGTGTGCAGTTACAGATTTGTATTAGTGTGCGTCACTAGGATGTGAACTTTTCTGAGAAAAGTTGATGTGATATTCGGACAAACATACAGACATGACGAATCTATAAGGTTCTTTTTTGCTGTTTGACTACGGAACCCTAAAAGAAATTAAAAAGTATTTTGAATCTACACACGGGTTCAAAGATTTGATTATATTAAGAAGACTCTAACCAGTTATACAGAAAAGACTCGCATAAAAGGGTCTAAATAGTAAAAATAACTAACAGGTTGATAATATCCAGGATATCCTTCAAAATGGTTGTACTGCATCGGATTTCAGTTTTTTATTGATAAGCCTACGATGAAACAGGATTGCTCAAAATGTTTGAGCAAAGCCTGGAGTTCTTCGTAGGCTCCCAGTTTTCACGCCTTACACTTTTAACCCATTCTTCTCTGATTTGTGGACATTTCGGAACCTAAAATTCAATAATTGTATAAAAAAACTGTTAAAGAAATACTATCGATGGAATTAAATTCTATGTTGAGTACATCACTATGTAACATCATTAAAATTTTAATGCATAATATTAATTGTTTTAGACGTAATTTCTACAATTAATACAAGCTAATTATGTCTAACATTATTTAAAGTCTACTACTACATGTTTTTATCCATAAGTCTCATTACAACTACGTAATATGAATGAATATGTCGTCAAATATTACTTATGAAATGATAATTCGGGTCTTTTACTCCTTCTTTGGTGGTTCTTGAAGAACAATTTACCGCAGAACACGTCATTTTTCTACGTTTACTTATTTCTTTTCAAATTTTTTATTAAAATTATGACACTTTGTGAAAAACTTGCACAACAGGTCGTAATGTTTTGGCCTCTTTGGAGGCCACTAAATGACACGACGTCAGAGTTGTGAAACGTCTATCAACCGTCTCTTCTACTCGTAACTAGGATTCGTGTGATAGACAAAGATACATGACGTGTATTGCATTACAATGATATAAGAGCGGCAACGTCTTGTGACTACATCTTACATGCTTAATCTAAGTCATAAACGGTAAACCACTTTTTTTTCATATTAAAGCTGTTGTAGGTGCCTAAGTAAATAAAAAAATATTTTATTTTATGCAAAACGAGGCAATCCCTCAATCCAAATCAATATAATAGAAGCTAAAGAAGCTTAGTAAGAGACGAACTAAGAAAGACGATAAATTTTGTGGACCGGCAGTTGAACTTAAGTAATAAATTTTCGAAACTATAATCCCTTGGTTTCGTATGCTCTCCTCTCTTATGACTAAGTTTGATAACTAAGAGGTTCTCCTGGTACTGGTTATTTTTTTATGAATGTGATAAACAAATGTAAGTTGTTTATTTTAGAAAGTAGAACCTCTTGGTTATGTATGAAGTCCTAGTACTTTCTAGTTCAAGCCTTGACGTACACGCGCGTGTAGGTAACATCATCATCATATCAGCCACATGATGTCCACTGATGAACATAGGCCTCCCCCAATAACTTCTACTCCAGACGGTCGGAAGATATCTGCATCCAGCGGCCACTCGCAACCTTCCTGAGGTCATCTGTCAATCTTGTGCGCGGCCGTCCTACGCTGCGCTTGCCGGTACGTGGTCTCCATTCGAGAACCTTTCGGGCCCAACGGCCATCGGTTTTTTCCACTATGTTCCTTGTCCATTGCCACTTCAGCTTGGTAATGCGAGTGACTATGTCGGTGACCTTAGTTCTTCAACAAATCTCTTCATTTCTAATTTGACGTAGAGAAAACGCAAGCATAGCCCTCTGCATCGCTCGTTGCGTGACCTTGAGCCTATTTAAGAGGCCCAACGTAAGAGACTACGTCTAAGCATCGTCATCACTGGTAATACGCAAGGGTCTAAAACTTTTGTCTTTAGACATTGAGGTATAATGGATGAGAAAACACTCTCTGTAGGTATCAATGGTGGATTATTAACCATATTTTAAAAACACTTTTTTTGTTTTGCGTGAACAAACGCGAGTGTTAGCAAATGGAACAAAACACAGTCACTGAGTTCGTTCAAGAAATCCACGTAAGGATTCAGTGAAGTCCCATATATATATACTGAAACTTTTGGGGAAGGAAGGTATTACATCTATCATTTATCGTTCATCATGTTAATTTCAACAAATTTTGAACAAAAAACCCTACTAATATCAAGGAAGTATAGTCGATTACCTTAGCCTGTTTCAAATGGAATGAATTAACAAAAAAAATTATGTCAGTTCCGTATTGACATTTTGACTTTCATAAAACTTTAAAAAGCTCTGAAATGATTAATTTAAAAATGCGCCACATTAACTTTGATATCAGTCTTAAATAAAGCCAAAAAATAATTAAAATGTCTGATCCCACTATTCAAACCTTTTGCTGTCATCACACTGGAAATAAGGAGGACATGGCTGTTCGAATCATGAGTGAATTTAATACCGATTCTTATAACACCGTTTGTCTTATATCGTCTGCTATCGGTATATTAGGAGCCATATATCAAGTAAGAATATAGCTTGCATTTGTGTGCGTTTAATCAAACCCGATTAATCGACTATTTCATTGTTTTAAGGTCTTTCCTAGCGTCGCATCCAGGGCACCACAGAGATGGTATACTTCTACGGCTTCTTCAAGGGGTCGTCGCACTATAATATGGCTTGCAATTGCGGACTTGCTTGCATCGATGGGTAAATCATATATATGTGTAGAAATTTCAACTTTAACAAAACTTGAATCATTAATTCCTTTTATTTAATGATAAATTCTCAGCTTTGTAAAATTTGCCACATAGGGAAATATATGGTGTATATTTTGTTTTTTTTTAAATTGAGGAGGAGTTCTATTAAAGTGTAATGCCAATAATGCTTCTAAATTTGGATGCACAATGGTCCACTGCACGGACTAAGTGCGGAAACCAACACCAATAACATAGAACATGCTTCTAAATTTTAAATTGTTATAACATTTCTTTTCTAGGAGTTTTAGTTCGATCTTCTTTATGGCTAAAATACAAAAATATAATGCCTATGCCTGAGGATGATGTTAGTGTTTTATTTTGCAGCATAACTTCAGTAAGTTTGATTAAACTTAAAGTACTAGATTAATAAAAGCAGTGTTGGTGAATTTAATCTTGGTTTAGAATGCTATTCATTTGCATGTCATAACAGCATGTTATATCTTATAGGCATGGACTCAATACTTCTACACTGCTACATGGTTTTGGACTCTATTCTATGCTGTTGACACATGGTTGGTAATTAAGGGCCGTGATTCACATCCCACATTGTACCATTCACTAGCTTGGGGTATACCAGCTGCAACTACAAGTATAGGGTTATCCATTCTCTACATCCCCAATGCTACGTAAGTACCTAATTGTATAAAGAAACCATATCCTAAAAATATGGTGCACACTTACATGATACTGTGTTTAATACAAAACTAAAGGACATTGTACTTGTTTATTCCCAGCAATAAAGACAAGAAAAGATTCTACTTATTTGTTTCAGGTGTCATAACTTGACTTCTGTTACCAGTGCTCTTTACAAAATACTGCCTAACTATTGTGCTACATATGTTCCAATAGCTTTAGTGATGATTGTTAATCCCATAATGTATTTGTTATCCAGTAAAGATGTAGAAATGGCTGTTGCATTGCCTTTGGCTCAGGTAATATTTTAGTGTACAAAATAAGAAATTTGTTTGTGAATGACTTGACTGACTGAATGTAAATATTTATTTAATAAAAAAATAAATAATTGTTTTTCCAGTTTACAAGTAAAGAACGAAGGGTTGTTGATACACTGAAAGTAAAGTTCTTTCTTATCAATGTTGTTTTTTATATATGCTGGCTTCCCAATCTCATCAATGGTATGCTACTATGGACGATGTGGTTTAACATGCCTGTTAAAGTTATCATTACTATTTGGTACATCATGGTAAGATACAAGAATTGGCCTCAAATAAGTTCATTGTTATATTCCATTATATATGACACAATTTTAAGAATTAACTAATTTTGTGTTTCCTTTTTCAGGCATTGATGAATCCTATACAAGCCCTGCTGAATGCATTAGTTTATCGTAAATGGAGTTTCCCGAGTCAGAGCTATGTCCCAAATTTTTTGTATGGTACTACTAAAGACATTAATTTCTATGATGAGCAATCGCCTTTACTTGGTTCAGAGCCACCAAGATTGCAACTGTCTTCTTTGCCTCCCAGTATCAATAATTATGCAACAATGTGACAAGTGTAAATATATTTTTTATATTTTTATTATTTTACATTTTTTTATTGCACATGAACATTATATTGACACAAATTTATGAAGACTATTTTATACCAAATATATTTTGTATGATTTGTATTGATGTTTTATTTTTATAATAAGTATTGCATTGATAAACTGTACAGTTTAGAAAAGCACATATAACTGAACTATTGAATTAAAAGATATATAGGGATTGTTAAATTACTGTGAATATATTATTAAATAGGTAAATTTATTCACAATACATATTTATAACATACATTTCAGATCTTTTATAAAGTATTTAAAATTATTTAGTTATCACATTCATTTACACATCATCTTGGTCATTTTCCGGTGGGGCCAAAGTTAAATCAGTGACATCTTTAACAATCATATGTGCTATTTGCCAGGCCATTTCCTCTTCAACTTTGGATGTAGTGGTTGGCACAAAACGACTCACCATTTTTTTCAATACTGATCTATCTTTTTTATCTGGATCAGGTTCAAACTTTGATTCAAATCTACCCAAACTATTAACCCTACCCAGACTCAAGCCTTCATTTCTCTTTCGCTGCCATAAGGCATCAGCATTATAAAGCTGATTGGAATCTATTGTCATGTCAGGTACAGAGAGGTTACGTTTCTTTTTGCGATATATGGGATCTCCCATAGCCAAAAGAGTATTTTGAGTACTTATACTAAATTCACTGCTACAATCAGATTGTGACCTGTTATGAGAAGACCATGTTTGATCAACTGAATGGATCATTTCAGATAAAAATCTAAGATATAATTCTGAGTCCAAAAATGTTGGAACATATTGTGACAGTGTTTTAAAAACTATTTTGTAAGGCAAATCAAAACATTTGTAATGTGGACCCCCTTCCGTGCATATGTCACTTTCAACTTTTAACCTTATGTATGTTGGAAATCCAATAGGAGTGGTTGCTTGTAGAGAAACATACTTATCATACAGAACAATAGCATCTAATTGTGCTTGGTCAGCATTTGAATTGTTTTCTAGTAAATTATCTCTAAAGTGCATTACAGACATAAGGAATTCCAATAAAATCTTGCAGGACTCTTGATCTAAATATTCTGTGAAATAGAATAGCAATGTGTCATTGTAAAGTATATCTCTTAAGTTTAGAGAGCCATTAGTTAAAATATCTATTTGTGCTTTTATATAAAATGGGCTACTGAGGAAATCTTTAAAATAATAAGTTTTAATTTGATTGAATATGATATCCTGCACTGGCTTAAAGCAATCACATTTTACTTGGCCCTCAGGTTGGCAGATATTGGAAATTACTGATTTTCTGATGGTGTCTGGCAATTCTAATTGATATGGTGCTTCTAAAGCAACATAATTCTTGAATAAGTTTATAGCTCTGTCTGTTATATTCACATTTTCCTTACAGTCACATTCACAGTATGCTTCTAGGGAACTCGCTTGCTCATATAAATTCAAACACGAAGTAGAAGAATGTCCCAAATTTATGGTTTCATTACTACTCGGAAATTTGTCTTTCCAAATAGATTTTTGAGATAAACTGTGTATTTTATCTTCTGTGTATTGCATTTACAATTAAAGTCGAAACTTTTAGTTCGGCTGATCTTGGAGTTATTATCTATTTTACTATCAGTATTGCTGTTTGAAAGTAACTTTTCAAAATGTTCCAAGTCAAACCAACATTTCATAAGCATTGGTTTATCTACTGTCTCCATAAATTTTATAAAATATTTAATAGCTTTCTTTCCAATAAGTATTTCATCTAAACTTAAACATAATTTTGATTTCTTCTCAAAAAGTAACTTATCTGTAATAAAATTAGAAAAATTAAATGTAATTTTATAAGCAAGAAGGAAGGAGTTCACAGGATATCGTTACGTCTTACGCATACCGTCTATGTCGTCCAATTGCGTAT
Organism: Leucinodes orbonalis; assembly: GCA_019425675.1. Classification (NCBI taxonomy): domain Eukaryota; kingdom Metazoa; phylum Arthropoda; class Insecta; order Lepidoptera; family Crambidae; genus Leucinodes; species Leucinodes orbonalis. Next base: position 43,965 of record PQWD01006041.1, read on the forward strand.
CCAAGAGTGCTCTATTAGAGTCTGGTTCAAAATTGCTAGAGCTAGAACTCTGTTCTGGAGGTCGTACCGGGCATCCTGATTTTCCTTTTGCTGAAATTTTACGGTATTTACAATTAAATCACTGTACGAGTTACAAGACGAAAATGTAAAGATAATTGAATTACCTGCGCTTTTCCAAAACTTAATCATATCTGGGAAACTAATGTTCTCAGTGAATTTTTCGATGTCAATACAAAAGGTAGGAGAAAATTACGTAAATTCTTCATATGTGGTATTCGCTGACGTAAAAAGGTAAACAAAAATACCAAAACGATAACAATAAATTGTTATTTTTCAAGATTGACAGTCACCTTAATGTCGAACGTCGGATCAGTATTGCCAACCCGAAACATCATTTCTCGTACATAAGCAGCTAAAAATCTCGTACTTTGACTTTGGAACCTCGTAGATCTAAAAAAGCGATTTCATCTTTAAAAATACTAAATAAAATTAACATTAGCTAGCTTCTTACAAAAAAAAACATCACTTTGTGATAGAGACGATCTCGTATTTGTACGGGGAACCTCGAACGTTTGGCAACCTTGCGTCGGATCAATCAAAATCAAATGACAATTATAGTGATGTTGACTTTTGTGCTACTTTTTTTACGTAATTGAACATTCAAATTTCTGACAAAATATCGATTGTTGGTTATTTCATCGATAAAATTTTTATTGATGGCCTTTATTTTTGAACCATGTGTTGCCACTGTTGTCTTACAGGATGTACAGGAAAAGCAAAAAATAAAATAAAACAAACCAAAACCCACACCACCAACAATCAAAGATGTCTTTTTATTCGAACTGACTACTGCTGTTGGCCGCAGACCTAGCAGCTATACCAAAGGGTGGATGTATCTAAGTATTTATTATAACGCCTTCCCAATTATATATAAATCGAGCCCTATCCAATGTGCCGTCATTCGCACTAGATTACGCAGCCGCCCGGTCGCAGGTCGTTCACTGGGCCTCCGTTAGGGGTCTCACGCAGTGGGCTTGAACGCGCCGAGGGCGGCTTGGCGTCGCACAGAAGAGTATTTGACTTCAAAACTCGGTCAAAAGTCCCAAATATAAATATTGATTAAATCCAGTCAAAATGTATCATTCATACTCTCTAGTCATTGAGCTACCAAAAACCGGTTGCAACCCAGGCCACGCGAATCCTTGTAACAAGACCAGGTAGTTTAACCCTAGTCATTGTTCAATACGTACGTCTTTGTTATTGATACGTCCCGAATTAATTACTTTCGCAATTTATGTTTCAAGTTTTATTGTGGTGATATCAAAATAATATTTATAGATATTAAAGCCTAGGCTAAGTACTTAACAACGACCTAAGTCAGCGCGCAGCAGTCGCAGAGTTAAGACCTATGATTGTTTTTGGTGACGTACACAATCGCGTATGCGAATGATGATCAATGGAATGGAATGATCAATGGAAATATTTTCAGTGCCGGAACTAGAGGGGGGGGGGGGGGGGGCAACCGACTAATGGACAACTCATCATTTACCTAACTTTAGACCTACCATACCCTATCCAGACAATATATGATTTTTGGGAGGTACTGTCTATTCGAAAATTATTTATTCTTCATGCAATATTGCGTAAACATAAGATTTTGTCATATGACTCGGAAATTAATGTGAATAAAAGAAGGAAAGATAACATTTGCCAGACACAAAAATATAGAATTGCTTTATATAGCATCTAGCCTTTACAATAAAGTCAATAAAAAAATATGCATTTACTCAATCTCCTCTTCATCATCAGTTCATTAAACGTACCCACCGAGGGGCCTACTCGTATAGGGTGATTAGGCCTTAGTCGTCCACGCGGGCCCAGTGCAGATTGGACGACTTCACACACAATATATATATATACCTAACCTACCACACACACAGTCTACGACTATTGCAGGTATTAACGCTAAAAAAACATGTGATAATAATTTGCGCAGTTTAAAAAAAAACTTGTCTACGGAATAAATAATAGTCCGGGCAGAGTAGGTGTGCTACTCAACCATTTTTTTTGCATTGTTCAAAATAGGCGTCCGCAGGAATCGCAGATCGCAGTCAGCAAACGAATGATCGAAGTCAGATACGAAAACTCTCTCATCGATCCCTCTTCACGGCAGTGCTTTATTTCTAAGATACCTAATTGTATCTCTTAATAACTGTTGCCAACTTATCTGCTTTATAGCTATATCATTTTGATGATGGACAGCTACAATTAAAAAAAAAGTAGCTGAGTTTTTAAGCTACTTTTTTCCAGCTTATTTTCATTTTATCAATCAAGCGACCATGTTTTTAAAGAAAATATACAAATACACTAGTCATAAACGTCTGTTTCACCCAGAGTAACTTCGAAAAAGCTGAGTCTTTTTCTTTATGGAACTTGATTTATTATCTAATGTTGGTTAAAATAAATACTAATACATATTTGATAAATTTTATATTTTTAGCGACAATGCTATGTTTGGCATCGAAACGCGTCTGATTTTTGATGATAGCAGATTGCCTATGGTTTCAAATGTGTAGAGGAAAATGGGGGAATAAGTGGGAATAATTTAATATGTTGGCGATTTTCCGGGTAATCTGGACGCACAGGGTATGCACTGCTTATTTGCATATATGGAGTGCACGTCATTGTCTGAAACAGCTTAAGCGTAATAAGGTCCCGGAGAGGACGGAATTACCGCAGAACTTTAAAAAGTACGGACGTTTCAGGCGGCACGCCAGAGCTTAAAACCCTTCAGAAGCTCTCTTCAAGCTCTCGCAGTCCACTGTTGGATATAGGTCTCCGCCATCTTCTTCTTCTTCTTTGTCGTACGGGCAGTCTCCGCAACTCGACGACTAAGCGCCTTTTTGCGTTGGAGGGTGTAAGGCCAGATTACTCTAGCCAGCCCAGCTCTGCCAAGAAATCTCCTAGAGACCTTATTGAAGGCTTCTCCAAGGGTCCTCGGCGAGCCAAGGTGCCTCGCCCGGTATTCGGCCACTTCACTGCATTCCAGCAGGGGCAGACATGGGGCTGTCTGTAACACCAATAGTGAACAGGTGCTTATTAAAACTGCAGTGTCCTGCCATAGTGCCAATTATCAGCCTTAGACGTTTCCTGCCTAGTTTAAGTAAGATCCCAAAGAGGTGGCAGTTCACCTCTGGAAGTACCTCCTTGGTCTGTCTGCATTCCTCTAGGGATGTCCAGTATTCATTGTGTAAATAGGTTGGACGCTGCCTAATTTGATCCCTTAGAAGGTTTTTTGGTAGTGGGAAGATGGGCTCAGGACCAACTGCTCTCACTTCCGAACCTTGTCGAGCTAAGGCATCGGCAGCATCGTTACCCCTTCTGTTACTGTGTCCTTTGATCCAGTTAAAGGTTAGTTGGTTTTGAATGCCAACCCGATTTAACTCGTTATGGCATTCATAAATAATAACCGCTGACATTTTGTAGCTGTCGAGCGCTTGTAATACCGCTTTGCTATCGGAAAAGATTACGATGTTGTAACCCTTTTCCAGCCTAGCTAGCACAGCCCTCGCCGCTAGAAGAATGCCGATACATTCAGCCTGGAAGACAGTGTTATACTCCCCTAGCGGCACCGTTTGTTTTATATTGAGGTCCTCGGAGAAAATCCCCGCACCAGTACCTGATGCCATCTTAGAGCAATCAGTATAGATCGTGAGTGCACCATGCTGTAACCGCGTTCCCTCACAGTCCTGCGGATGTACTCTATATTTCTTGTCAAAGATGAATACTGGCTCGATAATATCAAAGACTGGGTCTTTGAGAGGCGAGTCAGCCCATCCCACAAGTATATCCTTATGATGTCTTGCATCTTCGAAACTCACCAGCTTTTGGTGCTTGAGTCTAATAGATGCAAGGGCTGCTTCCTGTTATATGTGGAGATATAATGGCGGTTTATTCAGTGCCATCTCCAGAGCTGCAGTTGGAGTGGTCCTCATGCAGCCCGTGACGGCTCTTCACGCCAGTCTCTGAAATCTCTGCAGTCTTTTCCTGCATGTTATCAGTTCCGTCCTGGTCCACCAGACTACGCAGACTACGCAGGTCTCCGCCATTTTGCGCCAGATATTCCGGTCCTCCGCTTTTCTCATCCAGCCTCCACCAGCAACCTTTCGCAAGTCATCGATCCATCGGGCTGGAGGGGGTCTTCCGCTACGCTTACCAAGACGCGCTCTCCACTCCAGAACTTGTCTGCTCTAACGGCCATCTGTTCTGTGACATATATGACCAGCCCACTGCCACTTATACTTGCTGATCCGGCGAGCTTTGCGGTAACATTAGGTTTCTTGCGGATTAAATCATTTCTGATTGTATCTTTAAGAGAGACTCCGAGCATAGTTAGCATTGCCCGTTGAGTAACAATAAATTTGTGACCCAATCCCGCAGTCAGTGTCCATGTCTAAGCTGTGTATGTTAATACGGGAAGGACGCATTGCTCAAAGACATTTGTCTTTAAGTATTGCGGAATCGTCGACGTGAAGATCTGACATAACTTGCCGAATGCCGCCCAGCTGAATCCTTCTACTACCTTCTCTCTCGAAATTGTGCCGGTCAAGTTGCTGTGGGTATGGCCCAAGTAAACGTATTCTTGCACAGCTTCGAGAAGGACGCCACCGACGTTTACTGGTTGTGGCATGACATGGTCATTGAACATGACTTTCGTCTTGTCAAATTCATGCCAAGCCCATCTGGAAGACTCATTTAGGCTGTTCAGCATCTTAGCAAACTCTTCGAATTAATTTATTTAGTCGACGAATGAATTTAGACTAGGTGAGAACTAACATCTGTTGTCTCGGGTGACGGACGCAGTGCAGCCAAGTGCGACATTGGTGGAGAATAATAACTGTCTATCAGTAGTTTATTGGATTTTTCATGAGTCTTGAGATCTATCCATTACTATCCTTAAACGGCTTGTAAGCCTCGACGGAATGTTCCGATTGCTCCGAGGTGTTTGCCTACGGTAAAATATTTGCGAAAGAGTCTTCGCGTTTCTACTGAACTGATGAAAATGGTATGTTGTTTGAACCCTTAAACATTTCATAAGATGGATTTAATCATTGTCGGCTGAGAAGTTGCTTATTTAATAAAAACACTTATTACAATGAGGGTCTAGTGTCTTGTGGGATAGTAATTTGTGATGTCCGAAATCGTAAAATTAAAACATTAAATAATATAGGTACCTACCTATTTTTTTTTATTTCTAAATAAGGATTATCGTAGGAACATCGGCAACCTCACATTATCTTCCAGATTAAAAAATTCTGATAGTGTTGATGTCGATGAAATCGATCTACTTTCTTTCTACATTTAAAATTATTTTAAAATTGGTTAAGTGCAAGTGTCTACCTAAGTGTAAAATCGAAGTAGGTACTTGCCTCGTTATCATCATCTGACTTACTGAGTCAGATGATGATAACGAGGCAAGGAGGTCAGCTTTTAAACATTTTATTTGATGTTGAGAGTATTCCAATGGCGAGCTTTTAGGTACACATGGTTAACGGTTGATCAGGCAAATTATCTGCGGTCCTTACGCAATCTGAGGACGCGGTGCACCGGCCGAGGCTATCGACCTTCCCGCGGTTACTTGAAGTAACTGTTAAGTTGATGGAAATAACTTGATGTCAAGTAGTGCGCAGGGGCAAGGCGCAAGCCGTTACAGGCAAACCGTAGCCGCATCTGCACGCGGGGATCGTAAAATTATTTTTGTTATAAAAATAATTAATAATGAGTGTTAAGTTATCATTCTTGCTATGTCATGTTCTTTTGGAAATCGTGAGTGCGGCGTCTGTTTATGATCAAAGTCAAACTGGAAAATTAACGTGCAAATTGATTTAAAAGACCTACAAGTTATTGCACTTACAAAGAATAGCAAAGAGGAATACGTGGTAAGTTGTATTTAGTAAAAATATCAATACATATTTAAATTCTTTAACTAACGTTATAGAATTTAGAGATCTATTTACAAGTACGATCACCTTGTTCATATCTCAATTTAATGTTTTCGTGCCGCACGCCTCCGTTTTTATTTAATATTAGGTGGGTACCTACTGTATATTACCTACGATTAGTATCGGTTACTCTAATTTTTAACGGAATAATTTAAAATAATCGTGTCATAATATTGTAGTGTCTAACTAGGTGTTTGCGAACCCTTAAGCATCAATTTATCTTTTACCTATTTTGTTATAAGTTTTGTAGGAAGGTAATATGGAGGTATGTTACCATATACTCTCGTACTACCACATACTACTCGTACCTACTTTATTACATCTAGTTGGGCTACTAGCTAGTTGTTTTATTATACTCATGTAGGACCATCATATCTTCCCGGTTCCCGTGCAAAGGCAGTTAGTTACCTATGCAAGAAGGCAGTATCATCTAATTTAAAAGATATAGAAATCATTTGTACATACAATTTTTCAGTTGATTAAGAAGATATGCACTCATGGTAATGCTTTGTGTAGGTATATAGGTACCAATTAATTACATTCCATGTCTTCTGTAGCGGTTTATTACCTATGTTTTTTTATCTTTTATATTACAGGACTATGACTATGCGTACGATTATTCCGAGATGACGATAAAACCGCAGAACGGTACTACTCCTAAACCGTTAAATGCGACCAGCACCGCTGGAATTACCTTGAAAGATAACATCACAATCACTACAGCGGGGTACGTCGAAACAACGAGCGAATCAATAAACAACGCTACTACGGAATCAATAAATGTGGAAGAAGTCACTGAGAATCATATGATTAATAAATCCACAACTACTGTTAAAAGTGTTAAGTTGAAAAATACTAGGATATCAACAAAAAAGCCCGAGACTGTATCTGAGGCAACAGGACTCGTGAATAGTACTAACTGCAACAGAGGTTTCATTCTTTGCGATTCGCAACATCAGAACAAACCTCTTTCGTAAGTTTATTTATCATTTCGATATAAATGGTGGCACGGTAGTGCCCTTGCCAAGACGAGCCCAGCGAAGCGCAACCCTACCTTTTCTCGAAGTGTTTCGTCGTATTTAAAATAAAATAAAATAAATTTAACTTTCATAGTTGGTTTCCGATGAACCAGATAGTTCATATCCTCAGGATATGATGGCATCACTAGACTTATCAAACATACAAAGTCTCAATTGCTTAGTTCTAATACTTTAGATTTTCTAAATACGCCGATTTCGGCACTAACACACAGACGATCATTAAAAGTCCTGAAGTGCTAGAAAGCTGAAATTTGGTATATGACCTAAATTATACAATCAACATTAAAGTTCATAAACCTGTAACTTTTACCCCCGTTTATTGAAATTGGGGGTTATGTGAAACTCTCAGCAATATTATGAATCAGGACATGAAAGTTTACACAGTAACAAAAACCTATTAATGAGTACTTGTGTTGTTATTCGTGAGTGCGACCGTTACAGCTCCCCAGATCAGAACCAATGTTCGTTAAAGTAGACGATTTCTGGAGTGGAGACCGCGTCTTAGCAGCAAAGTCGCTGGTGACGGCTGCATAAAAAAAGCTGGGAATATCTGGCGCAGAATTGTGGACACTTATGTCCAGCAGTGAAATGCGAGAGGTTGAAGTGAGAATACCTCGACTACCTACTATAAAATTTCTATCTTTGTGAAATGTGCGTTAGCGGCAGGTTATCTACTAGCACGGAAATGTGGAAGCTTGTTAGCTTGTGGGTTCCTTCGTATAGGTTGTTTATACATCACAGAATTCCTCTTATTACTAATTCTGTGTTAGAAAACAGTTTGAACTAGTATGTAGGTACATCATATGAGATTTTGAGAGGTGTGGTGTGAAGTGTTTTTTTTTCAAACGCATGGACGTTTAAAAAAATAAGGACGGAGTCTCACTGGCAACAAAAGTGTGTCGAAATATAGCCAGTTTTTGTATATAAAACCACAAAATATTAAAACAATTGGTACCCATGTCTAGAACCGTAGATTATGTAAGGAAAATATATCAAATGAATTACAGTATTTTGAATAAGACTACCTCCACAAAATGTAGGGAAAATAATAACTTTATTTTCTAATTAAATCAGCTCAAATTTATTTTTTATTAATTATGACTATTTTTGGAACAAACAACGAACCAAAAATCGAAGCGTTTCGGAGATATTCGAAGTTTTCAAATGTTCAAGCCATAATCCTCACCACGTTACCTTTAATATCTCGGTAACCTTTTGAGTACTATTTCTCAAATTTGGCATATCATTGGTACTATTTTATGACTATTTTTTGGAACGTAAACCAATTCGATAGACCTTACCGTTTGCATGCACCAGAAGATTACACATTGAACGTCAAGTAGTCTGTAATCCTCACCAACCTATAGCTATATCTCCGAAACTAAAGTGGTACTATTTTTTTTACTTGTGGTACTATTTAGTACTATTTTTTAGCGTTGTCAAACTTCATTTTAATTGCGATTTCAAATATGAGGCTTACAGTTTGAATCACACTTTGAGAGTGATATGTTTTTACAAGGTCCCTACAAAAATGAGTATCTAATGGTTTAGTTTAGTTGATAAAATAATAATATATGTTAAAATAAGAGTTACTTATACCTTATATTATTGTTTCAGAATACTTGAACTGCTTTCACAAAGATTTAAAAGACGGGAGCACAGGAAGAATCCTAATAATAAACAGTGAATATAATGATATAGTGGTAAATTTACATTTGAGTGTTGAGGATGAGTCATTTTTAATGAATGAATAGTTGGTGAAAAAAAAGCGGTTTGTACTCAGCTATCTTATTTATGAGTGGTGGCAATAATACAATTTAAGACTGTATTTTTCTAAGAAAATAAAATATTGATAATCAATATGTTTATCATTAACTCATGGCTATGGCCAGTAGTGTACTGGGATAGGTAGGTGCAAGAGAATGACTTTACTATAGTACACATTTTTTAAAATGTATGTATATATTTATATACCAATTTTGTAGACTGAACTGAACTCTTCAACTGAAACATCTATCCATCTATATCTATCTATATATCTATATAAGTGTTTTTAGTTGAAGAGTGCAGCTTAATACTAGATGCTGTGACACAAGAATGATGATCATTGTTGTCATAAGATAGCAACTGCCTTTTTGGAAATTAAGTGTACTATATGACAAGTCTTCACTGACCATGGATGTTGGTTGCTTAATAATTTCCTTATTATATTATAAATTGCCAAAGAACTCATATTTACTTTTGTATTCATACCTATATTATAATGTGAACTGAAAATTTATAAAAACAGTAAATTAGAAAAAAATACCATATTATATAGGTAAAGTGATAAAAAGGATAAATGTGATTAGAAACATATTTGCTTTTACATAATCAATATGTATTTCATTCAAACATTAAAAAGAAATATGGTAACAGATCTGCAAATATTTTTGAGGACGGGTGTGATTTTAAAAATATTCTTTTGTACTTCAAGCCAATTAATAATGGAGATAATCTAGGGATAAATTGACATTATATTCAAATTACACAGTCAACAATCATGTCATGATTTGTAATAAATTAATTAGTTTTATAAAACATTTTGTAAAGTTAAAGTTTACAAAGGCAAAATAGTAGAGGGATAAATGCACCCATAGTTATAAACACAGGTATAAGCACCGAGCTCTCGTCCATTGAATATGGGTCAGGTTGCTTGGGGCCACTTGATCTACGAGATTTAGAGCTTTTTTCCTCGACTTCATCCCTTGGCTCTTCTGCTTCATTTTCTGGCCAAACTAATGGTGGCAGTTTGGGTACCTCATCTATTGTACCTCGCATCACATATAAGGCATTTATTTTTGGATTATCTCGGTAACCTTTAATAAATTCTACTTTAATTTTTCCTCCTCTTATATCTGATTCTTCTTCGTTATAATAAAGTTTACCATTTTTAATTGAGTATGGTACATACTCATCATGAGCAACACCTCGTCCCACTTTATCAAAAATGTCAAGATCAGCAACTATGGTATGGTCGCCATTCAAAACCACGTCAAACACTTTCATATTGGGTGCATTGAAGTAAACTTCACTGAATTTTAACACTAATACATAATCGCCGTCTTTGATTGCCGGTATATCGTAGCCAAAGGTGCTGTGATGATACCTTTCAGTTTGGTAAAGGATTTCATCTTTTGGGTTAACTCTTCCAATCATAACCAATTGTTTGCCATAATCCGATGCGGTTCCAGTTCTTCCTTGCAATGGGTCTTTCTCATAATGTATTCCGTATATATCTGTGTGGGCCGGACCTCCAGCATTAATGGCATATATTATTTCTCCTATGCCGGTGGCACTATTTACAAAAATGCTTAGGCAAAGTGAATAAATTATGAATAGGGACATTTTTGATGACGACGGCGAACGAATTGGCTACCGCGTCGAACCTAAATGAAATGTATGTTTTTTCACTTATGCAGTTGTTATGCAGCACTTGTACTAACACATTATTGTCTCCAATATTTAATAATGACTATAAATTACATATTACAAACAAATAGTTTATTTAGCCGGCGCTGACGGCTACGATGGAACTTCAATCGAAGATAAACTTGGTGTTGCCACTTGACTTTATTTATTAAAATCACCACGAATCGAAAACTATTTACCCTATGTTATAAATAAAAGTAAATGCATAAAACATGTTTTTAAACAAAAGTAATTTAACATTATTTAAGAAGTAGATCGTTGCCGTACAGATGGACTAAAGTCTAAATACATTTCAACCTCGGAGTGATTATTTCGAGATTTTAACATAGTACGAGTAGAATCTGTTTCACGACAGTACTAAATAACATAAAATTACTGTCATTTTCATGATTGTACCAATGGGCCGTAAAAACATAATTTAAACAACACAAAAAAAGGAAGATCATCAGATAACATTCGTGTGTAATGGGTGTAATCCATTCATGCGAAGAAACCACTACATAAATTGGACAAAATGTTTCATTAATCAGGGTTTTCCCTCTTGACATAGCTATTATAATATAAGCAGACAATGATTGCCTAAATGCTGCCAATGGATTTTTTTTTGTGTAAAAGCTCAACTTTTGATAGATGTCACTGGTTTTAATATGTAGCATGGTCATATTACAAAATCTCGTACATAATTTTACGAGGTTGATAGTGTCCTCGTATCTCGTACGGTATACCACAAGGCACAAATCTCGTATTTGTACGAGGAACCTCGTACGTTTGGCAGCCCTAATGCTTACAATCCGTAGACAGAGAATTCATAATACGTCTATGTTACAATCAGTATTTATCACTGACTTCTATAATACGAGACAAAATGTAAGCCGGAGCAAAGTGTGCCGCTTTGATTATCGCCATTTTGGCGCTGACTACGCAAGTGGGTGGGCCAGGAACTAATAATAGAGATGGGACAGTGCAATAAAATACATCGAAAAAAATGCGAAACATGGTACCCTGTACTACAAAATGGTGTAAAAATGTAGTCAATTATTAAATTTAAAACTTTTACTTTTACTTGAATAATCCTGTATCGAACAATTGATTTATAACTTTAGTTGCTGCTACTCATGCTGGTACAATAATTTTAATATTGTTATTAGTATTTAATGTTAACTTTTAATTTAAAATATATTCCACATACTCCAAAACACATCAAATTAATCTGTAAAAGTTATTAATTTTACTGTTGCAATTAACATCAGTTCTCGATTAGATTCATCGGCCCGCGCACCGCACGACTCCAAAATCGAGTCGCTACTACAGTCCAAACGATTATAGATCGCTAGATATTAGGTTTATTGCTTTGTTTTGTTTGCTAATATTAACTAATTCAATATCAAGAGAGCTCTTTTCTTTCACCATCTCCTAGTCCTTTTTGAGACAGTTATTTTGCAACCACATTTAATCACATAGCTCTAAAATTTATTCAATAGCGATGTCATAGTTTTGCTGAGAACGAATCCCTACCAACACGATCGAAAAACAATTCAAATGTTAAAATATGAATGTGGAGTGCTCTTCAAAACATAAAATGCCTGGTAAAATGTAATTGAAAAATATATCATTAAGTCATGTTTCCTAGAACGACTCCGCAGACATAGGTATTCCGTGTTTCGGAAAACATGTTACAATCAGAATGACGTAAGTTAAATGTAAAATGACTCTCTATGGTAGTAAAAGTACATAACAAGGTTTTCTCACAAAATCTTCGATGCAGAAACCTGCAGTTTGAAGAATTTTTACAAAGAAATTCAATTATAAGAATGATTTCAAAAAAATATTTAAAAAAATCAAATAATTTGAATAGATAAATTACAAAATGTATTTTTATATTTTTACTATACTTCCCATCACTAGTTGTGATCCATGTAAAGGCGGGAGATTGAATTGGCCAATCAGCATGCATATTTTCCTCTCCCCCGCTTCGGGGCATAGAGAGACAGTGTTACCACCTTAGCCCTTTTGTAGCTAGATCTAGCACTTTTTTAGTATAGGTGAACTCGTTAATGATTTAGCCCGAAAAGAGCACTCTAGCTCTTTTTCACTGTCTTCAAAATATTATCAAATTATGAAGTTTTTGACATGCTAACAAGTACTTTTTGCGATTTCATCGGTCATGATGACCTTTTTTATAGACAATCTAAAAAAAACGGCTTCATGAAATGATTATGGTCAATCTAGCCCTTTTTCACTTCTCAAAAAGCCCTTTTTCTAAAATTGTTTCCAATACTGTGGACTTAGTTATTTGTTTCGAGAAATTCAAATATTAGGCAAATGGTCGTTGCATCGTAACGACGGCCATATTGCTTTTCGTCAGATTTAGTTCCTCGCCCACCCATGGGGGCGCTTCAAATAGGCACAAGAGAGAATTGTAATTAGCAAGGGTATCATTGATCCAGTTATACAGAGCAGTGATATTTATACACTTTAATCGGAAGTCATCATTTCTAACTGCACTAAATAATCATCAAAAGTATTTATGAAGGCAACATTTGTTCAACTGAAAATGGTACCGGCGCACTGCGCCATTTTTGGTTGAACAAATATTATATTGAGACTTTTGCATTTCGATAAAATTGTTACCAAACATGTTAATACAAACATAAGCCATTTAACAACTTAGTTTAATAAAATAGAGTTATTTCACAATTTATAAAAAAAAATTTAGGAACCTCGATATCATTTTTCAAGATCTACACATTGATACCCCACACGGGGTAGTTTCGGAGACAAAAGGGTATGACATACGGACGGACAGACAGACAGACTTGACGAATCTATAACCGTTCCGTTTTTTGCCATTTGGCTATGGAACCCCACGACGGTGCGGCGTAGACGACCATCGGTCTTTTTATGGCGGTGTACAGCCAAAGGGCGATTTTGGGTTTTGTTTTGCTCGGGTTGATCGATAATTTATTCTCTTTGTACCATCTATTGATTGATTGATTGTGTGTGAAGTAATGATTAGATTTCCTAGATTCATTTCAAATAGCTGGTCCATTAATAGGACCACAGCCTCGGGCGGGCAGCCTCTTTCTGTGGCGTGAGGTTCACTCTTTGTGTCGTGAATGCTCACAATTGGAGTACGATTGAATAGTACAGCTTTGATCCATCGGGTCGTTGTATTCCTCTTAGGTTGTCGACACATTCAAATGTTAGCGGCCCCGAAAGCAGCCATAGTGACAGCATTATCCTATGCTGTCATTAGATCTTCGCGCGTGCAGCTGGAAGGTCACGCCAGTCACGATGTCAGTTCGGGCCGAATCACCACAAAGGCAATCAATGTCCTGATCACCCAAAAACCCCATCTAGACAAATTTTCCTTGCTGCAGCCAGTCTGCGTCCGAAGCCTATTCAGAGATCTTCAGATCGGCGTTGCATTGTCGATACCTTTGTTCACTAGTGCGCATTCTAGTGTAAAATTAGTGGTAAATAAGACTTATTTATGGAGCTAAGTAATATATAATAATTCATGTGAATTTCTCTGAAGGCGAACTTTTAAGTCGTTATAATATCGGGGTTCGTAGCGAAAATGGAAAAACACGTCGTTATTATCACAACTAAAATCATGAGATAAAGCAAACACAACATTCTACAAATAAAACAGCTTCGAGCCATTTGACTAATTGGTGTACTTTTTCAGAATGTGAATTAAGGAAATTAAACTTCGCATGAAATGTGGCGCACCCTCTAATAAAATTTCGTTCTTTATTTGGGTTCACGAAATGTACACCATTCGTTTAAATTGTTTTGTAATCTGTATTGATTTGTTTTAAATGCAAAAAGGCCGAGCTAGATTAATGTTTTACGCCAATGAAACCGATGTCCCAAATCGCACCTTTGTACTTTTGTCTGGCTATACAAACAACGGTGGTGGCAAAAATTGTCTTCTTTGTGTGTGACTGCCCATTGTCATTTGCTACAGATTTAATTCGGTGCCATGAACACTGTAGTGTGGGCTGATGAGTTGCGGTGTGTTTATTTACGTATGGCACATGGCAATTCATTAGTCATCAAATACCACAATAGCACACTAGCAATAGAAAACGTATCCTGTTCATTAGGTACGTGGCGGGATTTGAACCTCAGTCCTCCCGGTAGGAGGGCAACAGTTCATAATGTGCAGATCACCCTTAACGTCAGAAGATTACTCTACACATTATATTCTCAACCCTTATGTACTTCCAGCCTCAAGCGAGTTTTGACTTAAAACCTCATCAAATGACGTTCGCCGTTGCTGTAAATGGGGCAAGTGCCAGCTCTGAACTAAAAAACCTCGTACGGCTGCAGAAAGCGTACGTGCATGACGCATTTTGTACCCAACGACAATAAAAGGGTATAAACGCTATAACTCAACGTCATAGAGGAGATTAACCTAATTCTACTCGTACGCCGTCACTAATACACCGTCTCCCTCAGGTATACACGGTTCTTTTCAAGTTTACACGGTCTCCCTCAGGTATACACGGTCTCCCTATTATACAGTGTCCCTCAATTATGACGGCCTTTGTAATGTAATGGTCAAAACGTCGGCTAGTACACCAAGAGCCCCGGGTTCGATCCCTCCCCGGGTAGTACAATATGTTTGCATGAACAGATCTGTTTTTATTGGTATGTGTACCTTTTATAGATATTTATAGAAGTCTTTCCAAATCTTATCAAACATACCAAGAAGTAATATAATTTACAACAAATAACATAAAACTTACCTCCTTAAAAATGTCAAGTTATGTTTAATTGTCGAAAGTTTCTTAAAAAATATTAACGGAGTAACTAATGTAAACGTGTTTGAAATGGATTTAACTAAAAATTAACCCAGGGAGGATAAAACAATAAATAAACAAATATCCACTGACATTCACACAGTGCCATCTAGCCCCATGTTAAGCGTGAAGCCTGTGTTATGGGTACTAAACAACGAATAAACCTACATATATTCATTTTTGTAAATATATACATATTTTACACATAAATGTTTGAACTGCCCGGGGATCGAACCCGGAACCCTTGGTGTTGCAGTCGACGTCTCAACCGCAACAACAAATGGGTCGTTCAAATTTTTATTCAATTTCAATTCATAATTTGCGGGTAAATCAAAATATTTTTTCAATGTTACTGTTCAACGTAGGGTACGGTAACTCTATATAGGTTATCATCATATCGGCTCATTATACGTCTCCACCGAGGGGCACGAGCTTACCCGTACGCGGGCAAAGTGCAGTTTGGCCGACTTCACGCACACCTTTAAATTTCTTGGCAGGCGTGCGCAGGTTTCCTCACGGTGTTTTCCTTCACCGTAAGAGCGTCGGATAAAAGTACATATAATTTAAAAAATCTAAAAAGCATTGGTATGTGGCGGGATTTGAATCTTGTGCCCTCCATATCGGAAGGCGACAGTCCACATCAGTGAGCCACACACATCGTAATAATACACAAGTAATTACATGTTTTACATAATTTGGATATCAATGCTAATGAAAATATGAAACGTCTATTTATAAAACTTATTAGGAGTCAGAAACCCTAGTTGAAATATATTTCAGTAATCGATCGGGAAATTGAAATTTATTTACGAAAGCGTTTTCATTTTAAGCGTTATAAAAGTGAAATTCGGGCCGTATGAAAACATTTCAAATATGAATTCACGTCGATACTCCAGGAAACAATGGTCGGCAAAATTGATATTTCAAATCATCGAAAATCAATTAGGATACCTGCTACTCACAAATCACAATCATAAAATTGTATTTGTTATAACAGGTAATTTGAATGTCACTTTGCTATGTGGACAGCATGAAATTTATGTGTTACAAAAAACACAGCTTTTTGACACGTGGGTATAATTAATGGTTCTTACTTCGTGTAAATACTCGTATTGATTTAATTTTTTATTATAATGTGTGCAATGCGACAGACGAAACATACCGTTTATACCTGAGGGAGACGTGTATGAGGAGGAGGAGTGTATGAGGTTGTCTTCGAGGGTGGTAGGACGATCTCTGCGAGTCATTAAACCATATGTTAGCTAGAACCCAGGCTAAACTTACTTCTTGACCGTTTTCGTGGAAGCTCTCTAACTTAGACTTGAAATTTTGTTTTAGAGAGCTGGCACATGCCCCTTTTAAAGCGACGGCGAACGTCATTTGATGAGGTTTTAAGTTAAAACTCGCTTGAGGCTGGAAGAACTTAAGAGTTGAGAATATAAGGTGTAGAGCCTCTTCACTTCAAGGGTCATCTGCACTTTCGATACAAATGACCTTGCTCAATCAGGCGGTTCAGTCCCTATTTGCGTAACCGGCGTGATTCTGTCCGCTTCTCTCCCCAAACATGAGTTAAACTCAAGAAATGTGGATTTTGAACAACTAATTATCACAATTCACAGTTAAAAGATCTACATACCATGTACCTATTGTGCAGGTTTTCTACGCAATAAACGAGTTTGATTGATTTATGTAGAGGTTACCTCAGTTTATAACCATAATTGTTCCCTATTGCCTATTGTCTTTGAGTGAGTTCCGTTAATTTATGTCCGTAATCGCTCATTAGTGCACATAATATAATGCAAGGAAACGCGCATACATACCTAGATAGAACGCAAGATATGGATAATCAAGAGCAAGATATCTCTATGGGAGGCAATGAAAATTACCACCAGGTGACCCCTATGCAATTTGAAACTGAAGATGTACCAAGCTCTTATCATGAATTCAGGAATCAAGTCTATTGTAATGGCTTGGATCTAGCACAGCAGTTTATTATTAGGGCTTTTCAGACCGCAACCGATTTATCCGTTACACAACAATTTTTGAATGCACCAGTATCAGATAACGCATATCATTAAGTCAATATTTACAAATAAGCAGTTAGCAAGCTTGTGGCCCACACAAAGGTTAGAAGTTACTAAAACCAACGCTTGTAACACCAGGTTACAAGTAATGTATAAGTGTAATTGCGTACGCAATTCAGAGTATTCGAAAGGTACCGTACTTGTTATTGAGGACTCTACACTGTATCCTTCCTATGATGGGAAATCTTCATTCCTCTCAATTCACATTTACATTGTTCTTAGGAGGAAATCCTTTGAAACCGTTGGTATCGTCTTATTACTCAGAGTTGGTATCATAGTTGATTATCAAATCCAAATAATTTATTCGGGAACCAGGTTATGCTGGAAATAAATTAAGCCAATAAAATTATTTATGTTCATCATCATTATCAGGTCATTATACGTCCCCATTTAGTTGCTCAAGACTACCCGTAAGGGTGTATAGGCCTAAGTCGTCCACGCGGGCCCAGTGCGTAATTTTCTTCGTTGGCGTGCGCAGGTTTCCTCACGATGTTATCTTTCACAGTAAGAGCGACGGATAACAATCAATATATTATTTCAAAAATTTAAGACATTTGTGCGTTACAAGATTCGAACCTGCATCCTCTAGATATCGGAAGGCAACAGTACACAACGATTACACAAATGAGCCATCGACGAATATTTATGTTATTAATATGATGTATTATCATTTTATCATACTTACTCGAAAATTGGATTTATCAAATTAGTATAATAGTGTTTGACCTATATAGTGTGTTTTACTTGTTTTGTACCACAGTAACATATATACTATTGTATGAGTAGCAAATAATATGTTAGAACAACTTTTGTCCTATTAAAATAACCCGCTAATATTGATCTATAAAAAATATTATAGCTGCAAATGATGCTGTGTTGTATTGCAATCATACTAGCTGATTGTTATTAGGTCCTTGTCTCCTGACAATAGGAGCTGCCGGGGATTAGAATACGATTGCATGTTGTGTACGACGTCTAGTCGGTGTAATTAATTTAGCATTGTATCAGATGGCCAATAACACACTGTTATATAGATACAAATTGCAATCAAATTATCAAGACCAAGGCGCGAGGGTTACTTTTATTTTCTGTCTAGACGAAAACAATGGCTGTACAACTAAAATGATTTTCTCGTTATGGTCTGATTAATTTTTGATAAAATGAAATATTGTATTTCATCATGAAAGATTTACTAAAGTTAAGTTACTTTATGTAAAATGACTATAGAAGAAGTAGATGACCTATGTAATAAGTAAATTGGAATAGAGGGGGAAAATAAAAATGGCCTCAAAACATGTCAAGACTTATCGTTATTTTACGTGTACAAACAGTACTTTAAAACATTAAACTTAGAATTAAAGCTAACATTAATTTTATAATAAACTTATTAAACAATTCCATTGAACTAGGTTTTCATGATATCCAATAAATTGTGTGGGAAAATTGTTTTTGAAACGTAATTATGTTCGAGCGGCGTCGGAAAGGCGCTGACTATAATATTACGCCATTTGCATAAAGGCCATACCTCCACTGTTATACAGTTATGGCAACGACGTGAATTCCAAAACATACTTGTTTTACTTGTAAATGCCAATGTACGTTAAATTGCACATACATATACTTATGGTAAATTATACTGTCGTCCATGGACATTCATAGCCTCGGAGTAAACACAAGTCTAGTGCTGATCTTACAAAAGAATATATGAAAATTTAAATTGTTAGGTACCTATAAGAGAACTGAAATCTGTCAAGTAACGGATGCATAGCAGTGATGACAGAAACATATTTCTTTAAACCTTTGAACAGATAACTTTTTAAGGAAACTAATAACAGTCAGGAGAGCGAGTTTGCATCGCATAGTTTGGTTTAATGAAGGACATATACAATTCTAGAATGCAGCAATATGCATGCTTTTATTTTATTTTAAGCAGATATCTATATACCTACTTGTAGAGCGGAAAAAGCTTTTTTATTTTGTCTTAGCAAAAAGTAAGCATTAAAACAAGCGGACACTTCTGGCGGTCACTGTCACTGGCAACTGCTGTTTATAGATCAGTAATTCCAAAAATAGGATAATAGTGCAGTTCCTAACTGTTGATGTATAGACCAAGAATAAGGCTGCCTACACTGGTCAGCCTGAAAAAGGTGTGGTTGAGAAACTCACGCAAACAACCTTAGATTCAGCTTCTTCCAAGCAGGACTTGGTGGGCAAGAATTACTTGAAAGGAATTTTAACTTATTTAGACATTTCTTCTAACTGTTAACATAATTATACGGGCGAAAGTTTATTAAGAAAAAGTGTTCACGAGGCTGGTTGAGGCAACCCTAAATTAATAAGTTTAGATTTAATATTCCAGACTGTAACATAAAATTGAAAATAACCACGTCTAATGGAAATCGGAAATCCATTAAAGTCGAGACATGTTGTTGTAATCTTTGAAGAATGATTTTGTTAATAGATGCATCAATAAACATTTACGCTCCCGTCAACTGCCACTTAAATTCATCATATGTTAGACTCGTGTCAGGAATGATAACGAAAATCAAGACGTAATGGACCCATCCTTAATCTCTAGAAGCCTAACCCCATCTTTTGTGGTGCATCCAGTAAGAAACAAACGAGACTATAGTGACCAATAACAACACTTAATGGCAGGTTACGAAATGCCTTAAAATGTTATTGGTTTCAGGATTACGTTTAAATCGTTGTGAGATCCAGGATTGTAGGTTCTAATCCCATAGACGGCATAGAGTAAGTAACGTTGTGCGATTTTCACCAGTCAGGACTTTTCAGGTGGAATCATTTGATTGCCTGAAAAGAAAAATGATTTCATGACTATAATCTTTGGATAGTGATCGTTTTTTCGTTCCACCCACGAAACGCATTGTAACTGCGTGGTGGGTTAAGGCTGAAACTTACTATATGCTATGCGAGAATACCTGGGGGGTTACCACCATTCCTTAAAACAGTGTTACAATAATATTACTTCGTCTTTTCTGGTACAAAAATGCTGACGTATCATTATAACAATGCTGTTTTAAGAGATTGTGGTTACCCCTGTAGAACTGAGCCCTGTAGAACATATTTACGAGAAATGTTGGCTAAATTACATGTAAGAGTTCTGGATTTTTTAGTGAATTTTTATAATTATTAATCACTTGTTAGAGGAGATCAACAGCTTACCGCGTATAAGGTGAGGTGAGGAGTTTACATCCTAATTGATTTACTAATTGAGATTAATAATATAACAAAAGATTATTTTATTAACTTACTGATATAGGACCATGTAATTCGATACCTCAGCTTTTAGAAATCTAAATGAAATCAAATCATTTTAATGGAAATGCTTAACAAAACAAAAGCCTTTTAAAACTTTTGTAAGAGTCAGTCAATTTAATTGGAGATAGCTACACAATTTTCGTCTGTAAAATTAATCATAGCTGAAAATAGCTATGGGATTTCGTCATTGCAAGAACGGGCTTTAAATTTTGATGTATGCTTTTAATGAGGTTTGCTGTTTTCATAATACACCACTTTTTTCTTGATGGAGTGTTTGCATAAAATAAAATATTTCCCTATCTAAAGTTTGGAAAAAGCATGATAGCTTAATAAGTATAGAAACTAGAGGCGTATTGTTTTAAAAAGCTTGAAAAACTTTGAATAAGTAAATTGACTATTCCTTGTAATACATTTTTTGCAGTTTCAGGATCTTTGTAATTATGATGGATGGAGTATCATCTGTAACTACTTATATGGAGAAATATATTATTTGATGATGTTTGATATACCAACAATTCAGGTTTGTTGTAGTTATTAGTAGATTTTATTAATTTAGACTAGTTAACTTCTTTATGAAGTTTATTATTTAGGGCCGTTATAACAAAATAAATAATGTACATTGTTACTGTCTCAAAGTAATCGCTTTTTGTTTCAGTTAAACTTGCAGCAATCCACTGAATGTTATAATTGATGTTATACTGCAACCGTAGGTAAACAATAAACTAACTATAAAGATGCATAATCTCACTCAAAAAATGTCTGCGACAAAACTTTACCCATCACGTCGTTTAGGCATAATTTTCATTCATAATCACGTCGCTCGCCACATGTCATAATAACATATTGTCTACTCGTGATATTGTATACTTTTAATGACGCGTTAAGGTCAACATTTATTTTTAATTTTTTTGATCGACGTTTTTTTTGTGATTGTTATTGAGCTAGTTTAATGTTTATATTGTACTGCAACACATATATATTTTTATTATTAATTTGCCTCTTATCCGAATCATATTCCATCATCTCATTTATCATCATCAGCATATAACGGCGCACTGCAGGACACAGGCCTTCTTGCACATCGCTATGGATAATATGTAATAATAAAAAAAAAAAATTAATGCCGCCCATCGATTAATGACTGAGTAGGTTATCTTTATAAAGGTAGAACTCTATTTTTAAAATTCGATCTTCATGAACACTACACAATAATATATATGTGCAGAACTACACGATATATAAGTAAAATTTATGGTACGTACTTAAAAGTGCGAAACAAACGTTTCGTTTGATTTTTCCAATATTTTTATGTACGGGAGCGTAAATATAGCCGTTTTAGTGTAGCGCAGGGAACAATAAACTAGCCTGCGGGGGCAACATATATAACAGATTGCGCCCTGGAGTGGCTGGAGCGGATATTGCGGTACATATTTCACGTTTTAGAGCGTGCATGCCGCGGGTCACTCTCGATCGCCGTGCTTTATCATAGACGTACGTTGACTTATA
Organism: Leucinodes orbonalis; assembly: GCA_019425675.1. Lineage (NCBI taxonomy): Eukaryota > Metazoa > Arthropoda > Insecta > Lepidoptera > Crambidae > Leucinodes > Leucinodes orbonalis. The sequence goes on from PQWD01006041.1 coordinate 66,161, forward strand.
AAGTGAATGCTGCCTTCGTTTGTCGCCTTTTAGACTAATTTATTTCACGGACAACCTTAAATCTCTTCGAAGGCGTGCGCAGGTTTCCTTACAATGTTTTCCTTCACCGTAAGAGCGTCGGATAAAAGAACATGTAATTTCAAAAGTTGGAACGACACGTGGGGTATTTGCTCTTGCACCCTTCAGAGTGGAAGTCAATGTCCACACCAATGAGCCACCCACGCTCTATTTATTTGTAACGGTACACCAATATTACATATAAACGACATTGTGAAGTACAAATGAGTAAAGTATTAAAATCCTATATCAGTATGTACCTTTTGAAGGTTTTCAATAACATTCTCATAATAACATAGAACAAATATAGTTAGCAAGACCATACGGAGATTAGAGCAAATGTACCACGCGGACCCTTTGAAGATTGGGTATTAGTGAGCCATTCTAAGGCAGTGGCTAAAACCAACGGCTTCGAGGCCCTCTGTGCGGCTGAAGCACGGATGGCCTCCAGAGTCCGACCATTTCAACAGTTGCCTTAATACAAAGATCACAAAACGAACGTCTTTGTTTCTACATAACTGAGTCTTTATTAAATATAGTATACCATCATCATCATATTAGCCATATGATGTCCACTGTTGACCATAGGCCACCACCAATAACTTCCTCTCCCACCGGTCAGTGGCTTGCCTTCCTTCCTTAGGTCATCTATCCAACTTGTGGGCCGTCGTCCTACGCTACGCTTGCCGATTAGTGGTCTCTGTTAGAGAACCTTTCGGCTCTAGCGGCATCATGGTCATAATTGAAATGATTTTGATTATAACTCCTCACATTTTTTGTCCCGCGCTTCCTATTCAACCTATCGCAGTCCATTGCTGGACATAGGTCTCCCCCATTTTGCGCCAGATATCCCGGTCCTCCGCTTTTCTCATCCAGCCTCCACCAGCGACCTTTCGCAAGTCGTCGGTCCATCGGGCTGGAGGGCGTCCTACGCTACGCTTGCCGAGACGCGGTCTCCACTCCACTCCTGTCCCACGCTTGTTGGTAGGTAATACAGCCGCGTTCAAATAACTGCAATTCACCACGGGTTTATCATTTGGACATAGAAAGTTTTCATCTAAAACATGATATTTAAACTAAGTGGTACGAACAAATATCCAAGTAAAGCAATTTTAAAACGTCACCTGCTAATCATTGGACCATTGTGTGACGGATGCTAGAGCAATACATTACCTACCTCTTTGTTGGTGTATTATAAATAGCCCACTATCAATCATGTTAAACACTCGGAATCCTAAACTAACACCGCCTTCACACATTTGCATGTCTAGACTAATCACATCATGAACTCCACATTAAACCATGTCCAGACAAAGTATGAATGAACGCAAGTGGTGTTTTCTAAATAATACGAATATCACAGACCATATTATCCAATATATATATTATAGAGTATCAAAGAATTATGTATATGTTTTTTATAAATTTTCTATTAATATTATGACGAGGTTAACGAAACAAATGTGAATAAATGGTACTATTTATAGCAGTAGGGAACATAGAAATCTACAAACATACATACATACGCTTGAAATTCTCAATCTTCCTGCAGCAGTCGGGTTAAATTGTTTATCTATCGACCTATGTAACAAACATTATGCGTTAACATTTCAATCATCAATTTCAATTAAGTTTCAAAACCATTGATGTTTAAACGCGCAATAATTTTTATGCAATAGATGATTTAATTTATTATGTAGAATTATTGTTTATGGCATATTACCGATACTTGTTAATCTTTCAGTGAAAGCAAATGCCCGATTGGTAAATAAGATACATATATCCACTAACGTATTTATGAAGCTTCTCGCAAAACTGGAGACGGTAGGTATTAATAAAATGATATCTATTTACATCATAAATAATGTGTAACTACGTAATACTAAAAATATATATACGAATAAAACGTAAACTTTTTTCGCTCCTATTAATATGTACAGGATATGAAACGGTTTTCAATATAAATTATTTCATAAGTTTTTTATTTCGAGTTATAAGTTTTTGTGTAGGTATTATTTATATGAATTTCAGTATTAAAAATATTTTCTCTTCATAGTAATTGGTTACGACTTTCTTTTCACCAGTCCGAAAGATAACAGATAAGAATAGATTCTGCTCTATATTAAAATAATACTAGTATTTTGATATTTAATTTAGCTGTGTAAATGAGTATTACAAACTCTTTCAAGGATACAGATTGCCTGTAGACGTGATAAAAATAAAATTCTATGCTTAGGTGTTAATGTGACAGCCGTTGTATTTAACAAATGTGCTGTGATCGATTTCAATAACTGCTTCAATATATAATTATGTCATTATGCAGTTCAATTAATTCTAAAATTCTTGCATCTTTTTTACATAATAGGAAGAATACGACTTACCTGGTGATGAGAGAAAAAATAAATAACAATAAAATGCGAGCTGTGAAAAAACACAATATGAAAAAAAATGGCCAAGTGCGAGTCAGACTCGCCCGTGGAGGGTTTCGCAGCAGCAAGTAACATAAAATAAAGTAATTTTTATTTACTTAGGCACCTAGTACAGCTTTAATATGAAAAATAGTGGTTCACCGTTTATGACGTATAAAAAAAACTACACACCAGAAATCGTTCAAACTAAATTTCGTTGTTAGATTTTATGGTAATGTACATCATACATTTTTTTCGATTTTATCATCCCCATAGTTTAGAAATTATAGGGGGAAGGGACACATTTTTTTCAACTTTAGAAGTGTCTCTCGCGCAAACTATTAAATTTATTAAAAAATATATTAGGAACCTCTTTATCATTTCTTAAGCTCTACACAAGGATACCCCATACGGGGTATCCTTCTCAAAATTTTTTTCATCATAAGATGAAAAAAAATTTTGAGTTTCATTTCAATGTATGGAGAACCCCAAAATATATTCGTTATTTTTCAAGTTTCTTGTCAAAACATAATATCGGTTCACAGAATACATATACTTACAAAGTTTGAATAGTGTAGTGTTTATAATTTCGGAGAAAAAGGGTGTGACATACGGACGGACAGACAGACAGACATGACGAATCTATAAGGGTTCCGTTTTTTGCTATTTGGCTACGGAACCCTAAAAAGGATCTACCCATCTTGGTAAAAGAAAGCGTTAGGAAGGTTTACGTTCTATGCAAAAGAAAATAAGTTATATAATTATGTATGTATAATGATACCTAGATATCCCTTTTTTAAGTACTATTGTAGACGTATTTACTTACTTATTTTTGAGTTAATCAACCCACTACAATATGCAGTAAAAAAGTTTTTGCAACATGTTAATGACCTCAGATCAGCTTGCCAGTTATTTTCCTAATAATCTGTCTGGATCTATCTGAATGAATTAGGTCTAGAAAATTATGAACAGACAGGAATGGATCAAAATCTCACGTCGGAGGCCAATACACCAAGGCCCGATTTTATAAAGCAATAAGTTAATAGGTTCCAAAATTATTTTCGTTAAACTCAAACTCTTCTTGTCGTGTACCTATAGTAAGATGGACGAACAGTTTAACGAGACAATCAGAATCACCTAACGGCCTCTGTCATGCATTTTGGAACGACCTATAAAGCGACAATCGAACAATGTAAAAGCTATGACAGCTATTTATAATGCTGCAACAAAGATTAGGATGATTTTCAAATTCACTCAAACTTTAAAATATACCAGGCACGGACAATATGTAAATTTATGAAGGTAATATGAAAGCAATTGTATAATAATTGTAAAAAACATCCTTAAGAATAACAATTAGTTATTAATACAACCAAAATAATAAAGTATGTCACCGGTAAGTTTTAAAACAAAATGTCATCATGAAATCCCTGGAGTGACGAATATTTAAATTACTGGATTACGACTTTATCGCTAAGTTTGAGACGGTAACAAAATAATCTCTTTCAAACAAATAAGAAATTCAGGTAAAGGCCCAAATCATTCAGATTGAGTTTAAATTAAGGCCCTATCTATAAGAAGATCTTGTACACTTAAACAGTGTCTAGGGATTGTTAAATGGGCTCCGTAAAGCCTTTCTCTTGTTTGGTACTTATTACGAGTCGAATCTTACGCTAAAAATATAACACTTAAATTTTTAGGCAAGTGCATGGGGTAAATAATAGAATTCAGCGCATTCCGACTTGATTCCGCTTAGAACTGTGACCACAACAAAACCAAAACAACTGGCATTATATTAAACTAATGCTATTAAAAATGAAATTATAATTCGAAAAAAAAAGTAAAATTTATTTAAGTAAACCAAAAGTTTGTATTCAAACAAATTATTTGTGAAACACTCTGATTCACATTATTTGTGGTTTTTGGAATTTGTTAACATGCCAGTATGTAGATATTTTAAAATATTTTATTAAAAATCAATTTTCGAGTTGGATGTTTGTCATAATTATGCATGTTTGCGTTTTGATGCCTTTGTTGAGCATTACTTTGCGTAATGAAACATAGACAAATGCTGCTTGTGAAATGGTCATGTGTGAAAAATTACAGAACCATTATATATGCTAGCTGATATGTGAATAGAATTAATAATAATAAATCATTTCATCATCATCATCATCATTACAGCCCAATTATGTCCACTGCTGAACGAAGGCCTCCCCTAATGATTTCCACGCGGACCGATCCCTTGCAGTTGACATCCATCTGCTACCCGCCACCTTAACCAGATCATCCGTCCATCTGGTTGGGGGTCGGCCTACGCTTCGCTTTCCGTTACGTGGACGCCACTCGAGAACCTTTCCGCCCCATCGGCCATCGGTTCTACGCACATGTGCCCTGCCACTGCCACTTCAACTTGCTAATCCTCTGGCTATGTCGGTCACCCTAGTTCTCCTACGGATATCATCATTCGGATTTTATCGCGTAGGGAGACACCTAAATAGCCCTCTCCATAGCACGCTGAGCAACCTTGAGTCTATTCAAGAGACCCTTAGTGAGCGACCACGTTTCGCTTCCGTATGTCATAACTGGCAACACACACTGGTCAAAGACCTTCGTCTTGAGACACTGAGGTATTTTGGACGAAAAGATCTGCCTTAACTTCCCGAACGCTGCCCATCCTAATTGGATTCGACGAGAAACCTCCTTCTCGAAGTTGGACCTACCCATTTGGACTACCTGTCCCAGGTACACATATTCGTCAACAACTTCGAGGACAGAACTTCCAACTGATATCGGTATAGGTACGACATGGGCATTAGACATGACAATCATTTATTTCAGACCAATTTCGATCCATAATTGTGTTAGTAACATTGAACTTATAGATATGGTTAGTACTTACAACTATAATAACAAAACTGTCAGTAAAAGAACCTGTTCCTGGATCCTTGCAAATGTATTTGAACCCAGTGCTCAAAGATGGAACAAGAAGGCTGGTCCTTGATTACCTTCAAGATGCTGTTGGTGCTCTCCCGAATCCTAGTAAGCATTGAAGCTTGAATTAATGACAGACACAGAAGAAAAGTTTCAATACGTCACTAGAGATTTTAGTCATATGTAAAAAATCAAAACATTGAAAATAATAACTGAGTTTACGCAGCTCTATTAATAAATAACCTTTTTTGGATCATACAAGTAAGGAAGTGGATACTTGTGGTGTTATTGGTAACAAGATATCAAAATATGGACCTTCAGTGGCTTGGAAATTGTAGAATTGTCAATGATGGGGTACCTTTTGATCTTAAATTATATTCAAGCCTAAAAGGGTCATTCGTTTCAAATTAACTAAAGTTAATCTTGTTGTGAGCATCAGATGAATTGTTATATTACCTGCAAGTAAATTCAAAGTAAAAATTACAATCTACGTTATTTGTGTATACTGTTAATTATGAGTAACAAAAAATGTTATTAATGTGTCAAAAGTAAATAGATTTCCACGAATCTAAACATAACTGCGCCCTCTAAATTAAAGCTAAGAGCTTGAACTTTAGGTACTAAACAACGGATAAACATATACAAGGGTGATACATATTTTAAGCGGTCGCCCGGAAGGTTGCTTTAGACCGGCGCACGTACAGCCAACATTACTATAATCCCCATGTCAGCAATCGGGGTTTTAACGCTAGTCTAGTAAGACAAAAACTCAAAGGGTTTACGCCATTCATCTGTACAGTTGCTTAACAATTCATGACCAATCCCAGTGATTCATCTGATTGTTTATTTATCTACGTAAAACTACTCGATAAAACATAGACAGTATATTGTAAATTATGATAAATGAAAATACATTACTGCACTAGCGAGTATATTATGGTTAAAATAATATCTATATCTTAAGTACAGTAGGGAAAACCTTACTTTATTTAGATATAATTTTAAAATTTATTAATTTTGACGTGTTTTAATTTTCATGTCAAAATTATTAAATTAAACCTTTTAAAACTATTTGTTGAATGTTTGTGTCAAATTCTCTGGAGAAGATGCGAAAAGCGGCTCTGTCTTACAGACTCAGCAAAAAAATAAAAAGTTATTAAGTCAGTGAATATTGTATAAAGTAAACGTTTATCATTCGTTAAATTTGCGTTTCTATACGTAGATAAGATATTTTTTCAGAGCGTTTTATATTCTGGTATATACGCATATACTCGTAGGTGAGTTGAAACTGCGATATTCATAAGATATTCATTTAAATTTAATGAAGTACAGGCAATCTTGTTTAAAGTGAAATACCAGTAAAATATAATAAATACCTTACCACAAATATATAATAATAATAATAATTGTAAGCGCGTAGGGACGTGACGACCCCATCGCCCGCTGGTGAGTTTCAGTACAGTCAGTCACCGCAGGGCAGCTTGTGGCGAGCTGTTGGTGCGTAGCGACACCACGGACCCGACGGCCCCCGAGAGTGCACACTGACCGACACTGATCTTCCAGAGTGGCTACCCAAGGTCGGGACTCTCACCTCTGGTTTGCCTTCATTGGCTGTCCAGAGGGGGGGTGCAAGCGCTACATGCTCGAGGGGTGGAAGTGAAAGATGCGTAAGTCGCGAGTTGGTGCAGTTTGCCTGCGCAGAAAGCGGTGTACACCTCTCAACACACCTAGCCGCCTGCGCCGGTGTTGCGTCCCAGGCATTACGCCGCATAGTGGATGCCCATCTAGCGGGTGGCAAGTCACCGTCTGCCTTAATTTTCAAGATTGAGACATTTGATTTGGCAGGCGCTCCGCTGTCTCAATCAATAGCCCAGAAATTAGACCAGTAATTACCCTATCCATAGCCCTAATTTATTTGTTCTTTACATATTTGCGATAGTCCTTGCACCGAGCGGGTGCTCGCTCTGTGTGTACTTCCATAGTCCGGGCAGAGCGAGCGGCCGCTCGGTGTACACATCACAACTCATTATTTTGTCTTACAAAGCCTCGACGTGTTGGGCCCATGTCCCCACGCAAGCTTCAAAGGACCGGTCTATGAACCGTGAACTCCTGACAGAGACTACAAATAATAATAAACTTTATTTTCAGATAGGAATCCATAGTTAGGAATAAATAAATAAATAGTTTGTACAAAAGTCATTTTAGGGTCAGAAACTGTTTAACATAAGATGTATGTAGTTGCAGGCGCTGAAAGCCGTGACCAATGATGTATTTATTAATGGAGAGTCCCACCGGTCAGCCAACCCGCACAGGTCGGTGTTCAGTGCAGCGCGTGATGTTTTTATTTGGATAAGGATTAATATCATACAAAACACCTTCGCAAATAATGCATTATTTCAGAAAAAAAGTGCAAGAAAGAGGTTTTAAGGAGCTAACCTTAAAATATAGACATAATATGTCGCGACAGCATATCATGCTGTCGCAAAATTTTTAAGAGGAACAATACTATCATACATGACTTTTGCAAAACTTTAACCGTTTACGCAGCGGTAGCTCTAAGTAAGAAAAAAAACCGATTTTGAAACATTCTTCATTGCTACTCCGCTTCTATTGCTCGTAGCATGATTATTTATAGCCTATAACCTTCCTCGATAAATAAGCTATCTAACACTGCAATACTTTTTAAAATCAGACCAGTAGTTACTAAGATAAGCGCGTTCAAGTAACAATAATTTATAATATTAGTATAGATATAAATAAATAATAAATATCTACTGACATTCACTCAGCGCCATCTAGCCCCAAGTTAAGCGTGAAGCCTGTATTATGGGTACTAAACAACGGGTAAACATACATATATAATTTTTATTTGTAAATACATACATATTATACATAGAAAACACCCAGACCATTACAAACAGACATGTTCATGCACACAAATGTTTGTATTGCCCGGGGATCGAACCCGGAACCCTTGGTGTTGCGGCCGACCTCTCAACCGCAACACCAAATAGGTCGTCAAATATAAAGTAACAATTGAATAGCTGTAAAATACTGTAGATTTTATTGATATCTTAAATACACTGACACACTGATTATCAAATTGTTTGGCTTCCTGCAGTGCTAGAAAGCTGAAATTTGGTGTGTAATCTAAGTTTAGTATAACAAAACACAAAAAAAAAAACTTAAAGTTGTTAGTCGGAGTTCATATGAGACTTCCACTAATTTTATGAATTAGACATTTATACGGAACTGTAGACATTAATTACAAAACCTATTAATAGTTACTAAAGGAAAAAAGACACTGCCTAGCATCTTAAAAAAAAGAACTGAAATTCCACCAAAAACATTTCATGTAAACTCTACCGACCCTTACTTCAACTTATTCTACATATGGCTTGGTTGTGTCTTTATTCACTTCCGATCAGAAACTTAAAATTCCCATCACCTCGGTAGCGAAACCGCGAAGCCATACATTTTACTGATATGTAGAATTACTTGAAGTTAGAGTCGGTAGAGTTAGTTCGTTTATATTCAGAGATTCTAGATGAGATCTGATATCTTTTCACAAGGAAAACCTTATGTGGTCTTATTGGCAACATTTTACATGAATTGTTTTTGGTGGGATGGCCTTGTTCGTTTACAACGTGAGATGGTAAAATATGGTGACTACAATGCGATGCGATACAATGAGTAAAATTAAAGAAGACAATTATTTACGAGATGAAAAAATCGCTTTAATAGTGTTCACAATACAAACATTACCTAAGTACCTGGGATATGCTAGGAATAATATAATCTTAATGACCACGTTCGCACATTTTTTTTGCAATTTGCAAACAAGCCGGAGTGACACAATTTCATATTCAAACATCGCCGACGGAATTTTCCTGAACCGCAAGCAAGTTATTGTCGGATAATGTAGTTTTTTTTACTGCACACAGGATGTGTGTGTTTGTTAAAATGTAACACACATACACAAACACACACAACCTGTGTGCTTCATATAACCTACTCGTGTATAATATGGTAATTTTGTTAGCTGTAAGGTTAAATGTCGGGTTTGATAATTTACTTTTAGCTACGTTAATTTAAAAAAAAAACAAAAATAACGCAAAAAGTTGTATGTGGAACAGATATAGTTAGTGCTGAGTATGGATTTATAGCGGTCACGGCGGGTTCGGAGATAATCTTCATTAGGTTTGTAACGATGCCCCAAGTGATAGTTTCAGCTTTCACTAAATACTCACTTAAGGCTTACGAGATAAATCACGCCGACGAAAGGGTGACTCAATTCCAACAGAGTTCCTTTTTTATGGTAGTTTTCCGTATCAACAAGTTCGTGATTTATATTCATTCTTTCTGATAAAAACAAGTGTAGAAAACATATGAGGTACATTGATCTTAAGAGTTCTAAGTAAACTTCCAAACACACAAATCAGGGAACACCCAAAGAAATATTTACGTATTTTGATATTTTCACAATGAGCATTATGGAGCGGAGCATAAACTCGTAGGAGGGAAAATATTTTTCGGACACTTGGTGGTAGATTCGGTTCTATTACTTCCACCACCATTATCACTGCAGTATCAGATATCATCCCGTGAAATAGGTTTTTGTTATGCACTCCTGTGTTTCGGGATGTGGGCGCTGTACCGTTCACTTTATGACATAAAACCAATTTATGGCATCACTTCTTAAGCTACCACGAAGTACAGGAAGATTTTTACACCATTAGTTAAGAACTATTTATATAGTTTATAGCACACTAAAAATAACCAAAAACATCAGTTTTAGCTTACCGTCACACGGTACTTTTAGCTCAAGAAAGGGTTTTATCATTTTTAGGGTTTAATTAATCGCTAAGATATACCAACCATTTGATTGATTGAAAAATAAAAACGCAAGTCTGATGTATAACTGAAATGTGTAGGGGACGGAGGTGCGCCAAAGAAAATATTTTGTGGCGGCCCTTGTGTTTACACGCGCACCTTAAATGTGTTTTATTGGGTTGATTTATCACTATTAGGTAATAAGAGAAAGGCATAATTAATTTACGCAATGTAGTTGCGCTGTACTGGTCTTCAACATTTTTGTCAATATTGCATCTTCTGAGGGTTGTAGTGTATAAAGCAGTTGCCTTGATTACGGGCCCTACGAATTTTAGTGATAATGTTTAGTGGATGGAAAAAATGGGAGTGACTGGATCCATTGACTAGATATTTCCCGACGGAAAAGATCTAATTGACTTGAATCCATGTATTGCTTTCAAATTTTTTCAACTTATACAATAATGTAATTTATATTTTGTTCTATTATAGATGGGAATGATTAAAATCAATACATTTTTAAAAAAGGCATTCGATTTTCAATAATACCATCAAAGATCAACCTATTAAAGGGCATAGGGCGAACATCCTTTTTATTATTCCATCGGGGTCGATAAACTTTGAGATAGAATTCTATGGGGAATCTTTTCTGTTTACTATCGATTAACCTTAATAGATACGCTATTGACCTCAATTTTCTAAGACGGATTAGGATGTTTATAAAATGGTTGGCCACTCTTTTTTGGGATTATTCAGCTACATTCTTTGGAAATGTGCTAGGAAAGAAATACTACAATGTTATTATTAACTAAATTGGTAGAGTCATTAAAAAAAATAATAAAAATTGACGATTCAAAAGTATCTGTAACAGATTTATTTGAATAAAGATTTTTCTTTCTTTCTTACTATATTATGATTCAATTTTGTGGTTTGATATGTTGTGGTTTAAAAAAAATACTTATGTAACTTCTATATTCGTAGCTATATAGTATTTATGTTTTCCCTTTTTTATCGGTGATTGTTGTATGTGTGCTGTCTTCATCTATAATAGGTAACGTGCAAATGTAATAGTGATAAATATTTAGCGGATTCCTTTTAAAGTTCTATATTTTTTTCGCCCCGTTTCTGGTGCGTTCAGAAACGCCACACCACCTCCAGTACGGAGTAGGATAAGTGCAGCGATAAGTTACATACACATTTATTGTCTCTACATTTGACCCTTCGACCTGATCGGGTCGTGGTCCGTAGGTAATGTTTTTGGCCGATCGAAAGTAGTTGTATTGTACGGAGGTCTTCTAAAATGTGTCAGAAATGCTGCGTACTCACTTATACCACCAAGAGTTCTCCATTATATGCGGGTCATTCTGATTGCCGCGTGTTGAGTTTCTTACTAAAAAAGCCAAGAGGCTGCCACTCGTCACCAACTCGCTGCTGGTGACAGGGACCGACATGTACCAGTCGAAGCGTCCCTTAATAAACCCATGAGCGCATTGCAGATAGGATGAGCTTGTAAAGTAACCGAAGAAATGTTCTCCTTACAGGCCACAAAAGCCTTCATTAGTTCTGGGGTCCAAACGACTGGTTTTGCGCCTTTCGTTTTGTAGCCTGAGAGTGGAATAGTTGATAGTGATAGTTAATCATGCCGAGAAAACAAAGTTTGCAGTCTAAATATTAGCCATTGCTTTATAAGTATGTTGTTGCATTTTATGCCAAAATTATGCGTAGCATTATCGATATTTACATTGTGTTACCTTGGTTTTGTTTTGTATGCACGTCCTTCGCCTAGTTTGATATTTTCAGTAATCATAAGCTGTAGAATTTGCCGTGTTCAAGATTTTGGACTATGTTCAAGTTTTTCATTTACTTATTTTGTATTTTCTAGGTAGATAAAACGACGAGGCGGTTGACATGATGTTAAGAGGGGACCGCCACCCATGGACACTATACTCCGAATTAGTACGAGTATTATTTCGACCTTTATTTAGCCAGGGTAAAGGAAATATTCAATTCTGAGCTACCGGAAACCTCACTCATATTGAAAAAGAAGCACCCAAGAAAACTCAACAGAGAATGCCTTTTGTTTAAAAAAAAATGATTTTCATGTACAATATTTTATGAACACTTAAGAAGCTGAGCAGTTTAGGGCCTTGGCATCGTATCAGATAAAAATTTTCAATAGTGTAACAACCTTTTTTAATAAGGTTTTTTTATTCTAGGCTTTAACATCTGTAATGGTAACTTTACAATATTATGAGGTAATTATATGTATATTAAACAACTATAAACAAAGGGCTAAGTTTGTAGTGATTCATCTACAAACTTAGACAATCACTCTTTTTGTAGGTAAAATATGGTATTAATGTTAGTAACCGAGCCCTACAACGGAACGGCATACGACATGATATTAGAGAAATAAAATAGTAAGGAAAAAATAAAATAAGCCAATTTTGCTATTTTATTTTTTCCTTACCATCTATCAAAAGCCTTATCTTTCTAACAACTTAAGCTACCGAGCTAAGTCCACCTGCCAGGGATTCCATTTAAGGCCTCCATTGTAGCTTAGACTCTAAAGTTATATCTAGAAATACAGAGGAGTTCATTAAGTCAAAATGGTCATATTATTTAGTGTTATGTTGGCCTCGAACTGTCTGACATTGGGCATAGTGAATGTTATACATTTAGTTTTTTAGTATTACATCATCCTCAGCTTATTAAAGGTCCCCACCGAGGGGCATGAGCCTACCCGTATAGGACCGACGGCTCCAAAGGATGAAAATATCTTTCTGTACAGATAATGAAGTCGTTCAGCCTGCAATGACGTTTCCCCGCGGAATTCGAACCCACGACGAAGGCAGTTAAAAAGGCGTTAGTTGGGCCCTATACAGACAGAGAATGGTAGTTGAAAAATCAGAAATAACAGGCAGATAGAGGGGTTGAGTGCGGAGACAAACGAATAGGGGAAGCTAAAGCCAAAAGTCTTCACCGGCTGTGACATTCAGAGCGGATGGATGAGGATTGCTGCTCCAAGGAAGTGTATCTCAGGGCTACGATCAGATGACGACCTGTCGGACATAGACAGCCTAGATACCAATGGAAGGATGCCGAAGAAGCAAGTCTGCGAAAACTTCAAGTGGTAGACTAGCGCGAGGCGATGCTCGATCGGAAGGGATGGCGTTCTTTTGTAGCGGAGGCCAAGACTTACTTTAGGTCATTGCGCCAATGGAGTAAGTAATATAAGTAAGTAGCAAGCAGCTTTCACATTAATATACTTTAATGTGCGCTGACAGTATATGTATAGAACTGCAGTAAAGCTTGATATGCAAGCGAGCCTCCCCATGATTCACTATTGAATCAAAATCTAAGATCCAAGAAATTCAAATAAAAATCTGTGTTTAAATAAATTAATTGCTTCTCGTGTACGAAGTTATTTGCGAATCAGTCAGATTTTGTATTACGTAACAGCATGATGTAACCATCTTAGCGCAAATAAGAAGAGTAATTCACTTAAGGTCCTAAGCTAAATCGCTATAATAGCGTAATAAGACCCTGGTCCATATCGCCATACAGACGTCCACATTGTCCGAGAATGCCTATCATTACTCAGTGTTTATTTCGAATATCCGTATATATACACACTTAGTAGAGAATAGAGATGTCACGAACGTATAGTTTCCTGTTTCTTATAATAATTGTATTACTATAAAAAATAAGAAAAAGTAATTCATCATATTTTATCATTTCGTCTTGATTTTGAAGTGCTTGTTGCACTTCAAATTTGTTGAGATATTTTATACGTTATTATAACAAATTTTGCCTGAGGGAAAGCTTATGCATTCCTCATAACAAGTTATTCTCCCACTATTGTAGTAACATATAAAATTGCGTTCCGGGTTGAAGACTGGGAGCCACGAGACATACTATACAAAATTTAATATCACAACGAATAGTGGTGCAGTAAAGTAAATATTTGCTCGGTTAGATAACATAAAACATGGTGAAATGGTCGAAAAATATTTTTTTGCTAACGTATTCCAATCGGGCTCAAAATTATAGTCTTGGTAATAGTAGATCATTCCTGCTCACATTTTTGAAGGAGGAAATCTAATTTAAAGCACGGAAGCTGCCCCAATTATGCATTACTATTCACCATAAATTGGTGCTTAAAAGGCGTGAACAGAATAATGTGGCCTGAACATTCTAAAACTGCTTGGAAAATAGAATATGGCGTCTACATCATTAATCAGTAACGTATAAGTCATGTCCGTGATGGGATCGAGGTTTGTATGAACTGCCGAGAGGTTTGTTATTGAAACATTAAAATGTCGTTTACCCAAAGACACGTACTTTGCACCTGCAGTATTACGTACTGTCTTTAGTACAACGAATTTTTTTTAAAAAGAATTTCATTTTTGTTTATGGCTTCTTTTTTTCGCTTTGGGTTTTAGGAAGTTTGGCAAAGCAACAGAAACGAGATAAGACTTGCGCTGCCGACATTAACGTATTCAACCGACACAGGTTTAGCATAATTTTTCAATCACAATATTATCGTTAGATCTGACGTTTTATTACTAAATATGAACAAAAGTAGGCACTTTTCAAAAGAAATACGTGCATCACTTTTACACCGCTAACATAATTTGGAAATCTAACATTTCGATGATCAGAAACCCATTACGTATTTATATTTTTGGCTTGTACTTTAACTTTCCCAAAATTTGTTGGTCAATTTTATTGTTCAAGTCGACTTGCATAGGTAGAGTTCTTACAAAACTTAAAATGGTTATTTAAAATGTATTGCTTATTTTTTGCATAGCAAATGTGAGCCTGAGGGATAATTTTTACCACACTGCATGAGGAAGGCTACCTACTTAAAGAGTTTTATAGAGCATTGGTCAAAAAATTCCTCTTCATTTACTTTGATATCATGAATATAGAATAAAAATGAAATCTGTACACTGTAATCTGCCTGCACGTGATTCTCACGCACAGGTAGATTACAGTGGGCCTAACTGCATAACGGCTGTTTGCAGAAAATAAAATCGGGGAAAGCGATCAGCTTCAGTGATGGCACTGACAAGATAGGTCTGCGTAGGTCGCCTCGTTATAATTCTTATGGATGTATGCAAAGACCAGTATTGTTTGAGTTGCGATTCATTCGTGGCCAACGTAAGCGGCCGTCCGTCGTCCGCCAGTCGCGATGAGCACCGCGACCGCGCAGCATGTCGTCAGAGGTTGTCGCTAACTCCCGGCCATGCTGTCGTAAACTCGCGTAATATTCCCGACACGCTACTTTAAATTACCATGAATCATTATAATCATGCAACAAAGTTAATCCCTGTGGCGTCTTCAGAATTATCAACGAGAATACAAAGTAAACACAGATAGGAATAAACTTGAATTTAATGTTATTGTGATTGAAGTGATAAAGAACTAATTTTGTGATGTTTGAGAACCGTTTCGAGAGAAACAACTTTGTTGTTGAGTAAGTTGTAAAAATAAACTAGGAGTTAAGATTATGTAAAAAATGAAAGTGCACTAGAAGTGGGAGATTTATTGTTTCACACGTACTCTTACAAAATTACGTGTCCATGTTGGTTTTAAGTATTTTGTTTTTTTTTTCACTTAGAATGTACCGTAGTACCTATGCTAAAAGCAAAATCAGTTGCGTTTTCGATATTTGAATACCTTTTGTGTTTAAGAAAGAGGAAATGGATTATTTGAGTGTATGTGACGCTCAAATCGTATGTTTTATTCATGTGTTCTTGAAAGGTTGTGTAGAATAGGCTAACAAATGGAAATAACTTAATGCCAATCAGTCTAAGGTCAACAAACAATGAAAAAATAAGCTTCCAAAATTGTAATTATATATAAATATTATGATTATGTAAAGTATGGAAACAAACACAATTCTCTACACAGATTATTTGTACGAGTAGGTATATATTGTATTTTTAAAAAGCGTCCCGGGCAATAGATTATCGTTTGTGGTTTGCATTATGTATATGTGAAGCTATTAATAGTCTTCGTACAATGACATAAAAATACGTATGTTACTATATGCTTATGCGAACTTCAGGCTTCAAGCGTAAAATCATGCTATTAATTACTATTTCCTGGCTCCAACCATTTACTCAGTATGCTGACTAATTAGCGTTGTGTAAATTGAGTGAAGCTTTTTCGCAATTAGAACTAAAAGCTCAGATATTATAAATCACAAACTAATTACATTTTGTAATTAAACAACTATGGAAAACATTGGAAACCTTATTTTGATGAAAAAACTATCTGGTATTTTGATCACTTAATATTATGTGAAATGTGTTCAAGGCAAACTGCATTCTTTACTATACTCTCTCTCGGTTTTTGTATCACCAATGAAACTAGATTTGGCAAGATGTAATATTTATACTGCAGGCTTTCTAAATGTTTGTTAGCATAAGCTATTGCTGTGATGTTCAAACGTTCTACAGATGGTGTAGAACGTTATGACGACCACCGGGGTCAATTAAGACTAATGACCAATTAAAGTGTAACTAAAATATTATATTAAAACGGTTTTTGAAAAAGTATAAGAATATATGTATACGTAGTGTCACGGTATGTTGTATGTGTTACGAGAGACGCCGATTCATTCCATTTTTTTTAGTGTTGGAGAGCCGTTTTAATACCACAGCGACTCAGAAAATCGGTGCGTGATAATTCTTTACGTTGTGTTTCACCTAGTGAGTGAGATTGCTGGAAGTCCAAAGCCCCCCAAACCTATATTTTCCTTAATTGTTATTGTTGTAAGTTGGTAACGTACTTGTTATTCCTTCATATTCGCGATTGTCCATGGGTGGTGGTTTAACTTATCGCCAGGTGAACTCTGTACTCGTTTGCCTTTCTGTGAAAAAATAAACAAATAAGATATCTACTGACCGAAGCAATCAGTTACTTTTTCGATCTAACAAATCAGCTTAAATTCCGATCACACATGTATTACTTGATTTTTCGTTCATACTTGTTTTTGAATTGGTACTTTTGAAGTAATAATTAAATAATATATAATATATTATCGTCACAGTAGTTACTGTTAGTTCGATTATCAAATTAAGATTTACTTTTTCAGCAATTTTTAATTTTATGATTAGTAAAAAGAAACTTATATCAAACCTAAATATATGTTAAGAAAATGAGAAAATTACACAATGGAGACGTCATTTCTTTTCGGTTTAATAGGCTAAGATAGTAAATTTTGGTGCCCGCTTTAATTACCTGACTTATAATAATAAACTCGACATTGTATTGTATGTTATTCAGAGTGTTCTTCACACTCAGAACTCCGCTGAATCGTTATTTACTTCCGTCAAGGCGAAAATTATAACAAACATCAAATGGAAGTTATTCTTCCTGGAGCAGTTTACATCGAGTTGATGTTTCTTGAATCCGTTTAACATTGAAATAAATGCCACTTAATAAAATAAATTTGTTTCAGAATGTTCAGTTTGCATTAATAAAATATGTTGTGTATATGTTTTTTTATTAAAGTATGTGCGTGTATTAAAGTACATAACGATTATGTATGAATATGTCCACTGCTTAGTTATATTCTCTTTCAAAATTTGAGACCTTTACACATGCACGCACGCTAGGAGTTTTAAAAACAAAGTATATAGTTGCATTTACATTGTAGATCGTTGTTTTTAGCAGAATATAGGTTTATTTTTATTAAAAGTATGTTCACAATACGTTCTTTACAATTTAAAATATTGATTGCCAGTATCCGTTCGGTCGTGCTTTGGATTTTGGAAACTAAGCGTCAGTACCTACTCGAAATACGCGTTTAAAACAAATTTAGGACCGAAATTCAGCATGACTCAGTTACAAAGCGTGTGCATTTAAAATATAATTTGATGAAGTTCACTTTTAGTCGTCTTGTGCTTGCACGTACTCCCTATAATCAAATTTCACTCTTTCCTGCAAGCTATGTTACCGTAAATCACATTTGCAGTTGAGAGCTACTATATCCCCGTATCTACATAACATAGGGACGTTGTTTTAGGCGGAGTACGAAAACAAAAACAGCACGGAATATTTAAATGGAATATATCAGTATCGAAGGACGACTGTCCTTTCCTTTACGTAACATTCAAGCGAATATAACTCTCTAAATAATGTTTGCACAAAGCTTTACTTTTTTGTATCCGAATATTTATGGGTATTCCGGAGAGTGAAGACGTTTTTTTAAAAGATCTAAAAAACGGCTAAATGAGATGATTATTTCAGCATTTTTAGTACAGAAAATCTTTTGAAGCTCCAACTAACCCCTACTAGCCCTTCAAAAAAGTTAATCTTAAAAAGCCCCATTTCTAAAACTAAGGTAGCAACACTGTGTGTATGTTAACGGATATTTATTTGTTTTCGGACTAAAGGTTGATTCAGCCTGTCTCCTCCTCATGTCCTATCCAAACTGGAAAAATGCCCGAAGTGACATTATGCGCTTATTCCATGGGATTATTCATTATGCGCCTTCTCCGTGGGATTTGAACCCACGACCTCTGGATCTAAAACCCAGTGCTAACGCACTGAGGCCGTTACCTATCCTCTCCATAGCTATGCTGTGCGGGGGGCATGTGCCCTGTGTTGGGATTAGGGTTGTTATAGGCCCGTGATGATGATCATGATACGAAAAATTTTTACCGAGATACATAAACAGGATTATTTTGTAATAAATTGTGAATCGCATGCCTTCGATGTTCACTATTCAAACCGATGTGATGCGAGACCTTTACCAATAAATATTTGAGATAAAGTCTATTCATCGAACACGATATACAGTGCACTCATGCGAGTAATGTTACTTGATTCGTTTGTGTATAGAATTTTTACAGACTGCTGAAGAGGCCGTCTTTAGAATGTAATCACATGTTGACCGTTCAGACCAGTGTTTAGGGGACGCTTGAAGGTTTTTGTCTCAGTTCATTAGGTCTATGTGACACGGCAATTTTGATGTTAACTTTATAACTGAAGGGTGTTAGAATTTTTTAAAAATCTTCAAATAAATAGATTATAAGTGACCTAACAGGGTACCTATTATGTAATGTACTTCATTAATTTTAATGTATAGAATTTGTCAACTACTTTATGTAATGTATAAATAAATAAATAATCATATAATTACACGCCGTATATCGGAACGGGTTAAGTGTCGTCCAAACGGTCAAAAAGTTCAAACATTCATTTCATATTGAATCGACGCTATGTATATAATTTCAATAATGAAGCCCAATCTTTTATTTTAAAAGATTGGATAATCACAATTAATGTTCATAGGTCATTTTTATTGTTGAAATAGGTACTTTGTCAAATTTTATTACACGGTACAGGTACACGTTTTCATTGATACTATGTTCATTAAATTGATTTAAAGAATAACATCATAATCAAAACCTGGGTGTAGCTCGTTGTACCATCAGATAATAAAATATTGCTGGTAAAGGTGTATTTAATAAAAAAAAATATAAATAGAAACAAAGAAGAGGGGTTCCTGTCACAGGTTTTGTTAATCATAAAAAGGATTCCACAGTGCGTGTGAGGATTTTTTTTAATACTTGCACGTTTTGATTGCAGTATTTAAATTCAATACATTTGATTGAACGTTGAAGTTACCTATGATTAAAAGCAATGATACTGTTAAGGCTGTAATAATAATGAGGGTATAAACACAAATGGTTATGAAAATAATTAATTACCATTTAAGATTAATTAATTCGTTCCGTATATTTTTTAAATGTTACAATATATAATTTTATTCAATCAATTAATATAAAACGTCCCACTGCAAGGGACATAATATCATCTTACACAGAATGACTATGAAATTTATTGCGTATGTTTAAATATGCTAGATACATAAACTTAATACTCACAAGTTTACAAACAAAGCCAATATCGGCACATCGCTACGAACGATTTCGACGAGTATAAGCAGCTTATGATAAGTATGTTGTAAAGTCAGATAAGTTTTTAGTTTTTTAATAATCTTTAGTTACTTAAGCACTTAACACTCAAGCAAAGATTTAATTTGATCTGGGAATACCTGTAAATTTATATTCATTTGATATTCGTAGTATGTCATCTCTAAACATGTCTGAAAAGGCGCTAATAATATTGAACAAAATTCTTGCCAGATCACTGAACACCGCCCACTTGTGAGTACACATTTTCGTCACGATATTCGTTCTATCTCAATTCGAATTTCCGTTTGAACGCTTTACATTCATACGACCTCTACGTAAAATTCAAGCAGTTAACAGAGCAACGACGCCGTGTTTTAAGTTCTTTTGAAATGCGTCGGTATTTCAATAGTGCCGATTCAAAGGTGTTATAATTTCTTCATAAAAACTGTTATGTTGTATGGATTATTCTATTATAACCAAATACAAAAACATCTTTTAGGGAATTTATGAAAGAAGAAAATAAAATAATTCATGCTTTTTTCTGTTCCAATAAAGTTTACCATAAAATTTTAAACCTAAATTTAAAGACGCAGAAAAGTTATCTCATTCAGCTTTCGTCATGGTTATGAAGGCACAATGACGCTGATCTTCCGTGGCTAAGAAGGATATCTGAACTGTCACAATCTTAGGAATAATATGTTTAAAAAAAACCTTAAAGTTTTTCATGGAAAATTAAACGATAAATCGCTTACTACTGAAACGTTGTGTATTTTCAAGGGCCATGCAATTATCGCTGTAATCACGGCGTCATGTCGCGAATGGCACGTTGGGCGTCACTTTTATTAAATACTTGATGAATAGTGATACCATATCCTGCGAGTCATCCTTCGCCTAGCCTTGATGTGAAGTTTGGAAAAATCCCTTGGCGTGTTTTGTAAGAAAAAAACCTAAATTTTTTTGCGTGCGGTGTTTTATACAGTAAGCATTTTTTTGTGAAAATGTATAACTTCTTTAAAACAATAAAAAGAATAGATTTACAAATTGACATCTAGCTCACAAAATAAATGCGTCGGTGGCTCAATGGTGTGGACTGTCGCCTTCCTACCGGGAGGGCTGAGGTTCAAATCCCGACACATACCAATGTATTTCAAATTTTCGAAAATATATGTACGTTATCCGACACTCTTTCGGTGAAGGAAAACATCGTGAGGAAACCTTCATGCACGCCAGCGAACAGATTCAAAGGTTGTGAAGTCGTCCAATCCGCAATGGGCCGCGTGGACGACTAAGTCCTAATCACCCTATACGGGTAGGCTCGCGCCCCTCGGTGGGGACGTTTAATGAACTGATGATGATGAACGTTGTTAATTATGTATTTATTTTATAAGTATATACTTGATTCCTATTGTTTTTTATTGGAACCATGTAGCAGCTACTATAGTAAAAACAAAAACTTTAACCCTTCCCGAGTTTTTACTTCTTATTCCTTAAACTCGCTGAGGGCTTGTCACAATTTTGATGCCAGGAAAAAAATATATAAATAAGCGTATCTGTTATTTATTTCATAGTCAGGTCATTTCTACTAGATCGAAAGGTCGGAAAAGATGAAATATGTTTAGGGTTAACAAGAGTCACGTTAAGTGCCTTAAGGGTTCTTGGCGAGATCCCTTTTCCAATTAAAGAGGAAAATTAATTAAAAAGATTTTTTTTTTATGTTTGTTATTATTGTTTGGCAAGTTGGCGCATCTTTTGAATATGAGCCAAGATTTTACAAAAGATAATATGAAGATTGTCGTGATAATTTAAAGTCAATCGAAATTCGAGTCTTTGACGTAGATAGTAAACAACCCATGCCAGTTTTAAATGTATTGTATATGACATTACAAGAGGAGGCATCCTTGCCAAACTCCAGCCGAGTCCAGGATACTGTTGCAAAATTTAATCAGTGTGGACGTAGAAAAATTTGAAGCGCAGAGTTAAACTTATAATATTCGGGTCCAATGTGAGTAATCAAAGTAATCTCTCACTCATCAGTTCCATGTCTATGCCATTACTTTATTTTTATATTATACTGGCCTGAGAATATTACGAACGAAAACCTACGCAACGAGATAGAGATCGACTAACAGATCAAGCGTCGAAAGAGTATCTGGATCGTCCACACACTCCGCGCAAAATCCGATGTCATACCTGAACAGGAATTTACTAAATTTTTCAAGATATAAAATCATTGATACCAGACTTGAAACTAGTAGCGCACAGTGTTAAAGGAAATAAAAATGAAGCCAGTTACGATGAAATTTAGGAATTGGTTACCCATGGAAACACTTCTGGAGCAATAGTGTTTGGCACCCTACAAATAACGAATGCTTATATAAAGCATCGGCAACGTATTTCTGTGATCTGTAATCTACCAAATGATTATCGTTGGTGCAAATTGGATCGTATGCTTCTTGGAATATAAAAAATCTGGTGTCCGATGAATACATGTTCGATAACGTGATCTCGTGAGTCAATCTGCAGTGGATGACTGAAAATTATGAAGACTTACATATATATTATTTATAAGTTAAATGCCATAGATATACCCAGTAATGTGAAGTTAGAACTCACATATGTATTAGTCAGTGAAGAGATTATTAGTCCCTAGTCAATTTATCAAGGCTTCACATAACTTTGATAGCATTACAGAAAGCATTAACAAATTACTTAATATGAAGCGTAACCGCTACTATATCAGTAAAATCAACCTCCACTAATTGTAACCACTACTGATTAAGTAAATTAATAAAATTAAGTTTAATCTGAGTAATGGACAACATTAATCAATCCGATTAAATATTTTTAACGAGTTGGTGTAAAACTAAAACTAAGGCGTTATGGAACTCTCGAATAAGACGGGTTCCAAAAATGCTTAAGCATGATTGCACACATTATATACCACATACGTGTATTGTGACATGTATATTGTTATCTTTTATCCCACTCATTCGCCGCAGGTACAACCAGAAAACCAGTGCTGCAGTGGGTATACTGCACCGTATGCTGAGGTTCGTACATGATTGGCCACTGGGTTCTGTTTTATGTATATTTTGTATTATTTATATGTGAATTTGTGACCAATAAATGTTTTTCTTACTTTCTTTCTAACATAGTATATATGCGAACGCGTGAGTTGGCCGCCATAACGAAGCGATTTAAAAAAAATACTGCGGGTAATACCATGTGGCCCAATTAGTATTCAATATGAAAACAGATTCGAAATCAAGTAAATCCAACTCTTGATATGTGATTGTGGTTGTGATAACTTATACTTAGTACACACATTCTGTAACTGCCATCCGTAACACCAAATGATGAAATGAATTCTTAAGCCGCCTTACAGGTATAACATTGTCATTCAAATATTTAGGACTTACAACACATTTCTGTGTGCTATGTATGCGATTACAAGTGAAACAAATCTGTTTGATTTAGAACATTTCAGGTTGCTTTACCTAATTATCTGAAAAGAAACATGATTCTGTGTTTCGGAGGAAACGTTAAGTAATGTGCGGTAATGCCTGTGTCCTGCAGTGACACGTTATAGGCTAACTATCATGATATAAACTTTGCGCTAAAAACTTTTAATATAAAATTCTACCCTCCAAACTAGCAAAAAAATCTTATTCAAATTTATTTAGAGTAAAAATTAGGTAAAGGTCCCGTCAAGATCCTTTGTTTGCTGACAAGGAATCAAATTCATAAATAAAAGGGCTTACAAGAAGGTTTTTATTAATAAAAATACATTTCGTTGCGGTCGGAAGCGTGTGCTTTACCAAAAGAAATTGTATGAATAAACAAAAAGATTCCAAACAAATTAAACGCAGCACTCTTCAGATGAAAGGGTTTTTGCGATAGAACTTAGTTCCTAAATGTTTGTCGAACATACGACGAATTTACTCATTGTACATTATATATAAACGCTACGCTTTGAACTTGATACATTAATATATTCATTCAGTGTATTTGAGATTTGCTGATTTACAAATGTACCTCAATTTTTTAAAATTTATACATTTAAAATTGCTTAATTTAATACTACAGTCCACATTGCATGCCGTGGCAACTTATAAGTAAGGTGACACTTAGTTTAAGTTTGTCTCTAATTTATAGTTGCTTGTACCAGTGTTATCTTGTTGGTTGACCTAATAAATTAAAAAAAATATATAAATATGTATGTACTTAACAGATTTATAAAAAAAGTCACGGCACCTCTCTTTTATACCGATTTAAAGTTACAGTAGGTATGAATCTCACGCGTACAAATGGTTTTGGGTAGATTTACTCGATTAGGACGGTACAATAATGGACATGATCATTCTGATCCCTACCGACCCATGTCTTTTATATTCTTATCTATTCTTAGACCCTTTTATCGCTTTGACAGTTTATAAATCATTGCTGCAAAAGGTGACTTATTATATATTTAGCCTAATTCAGTTTTGTCATGTAGAATATTGGAAATTTAAATTTGCTTGAGGTCCACTTAAAGTCATATAAAACATGGGCCTTTCTGTTACGGCAATATTAGGACGATATAATTACATTATCGACGACCTTATAATCAAAGGCTTCTTAACAAAACAAATTATTTGGTGGTACACTCGGTACACCTATCGTCCGTGAAATAACAGTGCTATGCACTTTTGTGTTTCGGGATGAGGGCACTGTAGCTAGTGAAATTACCGGGTATAAGAATATACATCTGTTGTCTCGGTGACGAGCACAGTGCGGATGATATAGAAAAGTAACTGTTATCAGTTGTTGGTCTCCTTCAATGCTGCTCTGTATGGTCTGCGTCTCACTTACCATCAGGTGAGCTCCTGATCGTCCTATCATTCGTAACATGAAGAAACAAAGTCATTTTACAATGAATGTGTTTTCCACAATGAGAAGTATTCTTTTAAAAAAATATTTGAATGAAGCATTTTTCATATACCTAGCATTGAGTAATAAAACGAAATTCTAGTTAATAAACATGAATACAAAATCAATGAACTTAGATGCAAATGAGGTAACATAAATTTTCGCAAAAGCAAGGGAAAAGTTTTGCCACAGTGCGAGTAGGTTTATAGCATAGAGCCCGCATACCTAGGCTTGTTGTTACATAGATAACCACCAATTAAAGGATTAGTCGAAAATAAATAGCGGGCGTATCGTCCATCTGCTTGTTTTATGGCATCATGACATTTTACGGCACAGCCTCAATGCAATACTAGTAAAGAAATAATTACGCTAGGGATATCTTTGTCGACAGAAATACTGAAGCTAATGCGTATTTTATTTGACATGATCATTTTATAGATTCAACACCAAAATTCAGAGAGGATTTGTGCAGAAGCGTTGCGTAATTTATGAAGCTTATTGCGAGTGTTATAAAATATTCCAGTATTTCTTTCCTTTAATAATAGAAAATTATTTTAGAAATGGCAGGACTGCGTAGAATCTGTTTAAGCTAAATTAATAGCTCAGAGTAAAAAATTATTGCTAAATTTAAATGTGTTTCAGTTATATTTACAATTCGATAAAATGAAAACCGTGCGTTTTTAAAATTTAAGTTTTCTACAATTAAGATCAATAAATCAAGATTTAGAATACAAACAATGGCAGAATTTGATATTACGGACTTAATAAAAACACATTTAATGCATCTCATCATGTGTTTGTATTTTTTAATAAAATCCATCATTATCAGCCTATAACGGCTCACTGCAGGACACAGGCCTTCCCACATAGCACAATCATGAGTTGATTGGGTGGTAACTCACTACACGGGCCCTATGCGGATTGGAAGTGTTAACGACTACTATCTTAAGATATCTTAAGATTGAAGCCGTGACTGACGGCTTCACGTAAGTACTCTCTTTTCGAACAATCTGATGATTCAGCTTGCAATGCCTTAAACGAATTGGGAAAAAGAGGCCAAGTTGATTCTTCATTAGGCGATGTCTCCGCGGGATTTGAACCCTCGACTCTCGGATCACGTCACGTAGCGATCCTTGAGTTTGGACCAAATCACTAGATTACGGAGAAATATTAAAAATTACTATACTATCTTAAGATAAGAACTGGTATTTTCTGATCTGAAGGGTGTAGGATCATATCGCACCACGTAACATTATGTATTCGAATTTTCGAAATAATATGAACGTTTTCCAATGCTCTTACTGTGAAGGAAAACATCGTGAGGAAACCTGCGCACGCTTGCGAAGAGATTCATTAATCAGCACTGGGCCCACGTGGACGACTAAGGTCTATACACCCTTTACGGTAGGCACGTGCCCCTCTGTGGGGTCGTATAATGAGCTGATGAATCATCATCAGATGAGGACATAATCTTGAATTCAAGCTTCAACAAAATACTACAAATCTGGTAATTTATGAAGTTGGTTAATATTGTTTGCGGAGTCCTCATTTGCGTTGGATGAAATCCACAAATATGTCGCTATATGCGGGTGTAATCAGAAAACATTACAACATAAGCTAGCAGACATATTAACATGGCAGGCTCATGTGTCACTTGTATCAACTGAAACACCAGACATACGCAAATTATAGCACTCCCGACCCACAGAGAGGCATATAATACTAATTTTCCAGTCTGTCATTGCATAATGGTAGGCGTTAACTCAGTATATTCAAAGCTCAGCTTCTCTGTACTAGAAACTCGCCTAAAACTGTTTCTGAAAATTTAAGCACTATATTAGAGCCAGTGTCTGCATATCATTGGTGAAATATCAATGATTGCCCTTACATCCGTTGGCGATAGACCCGATGGACCACATAAATATATTTAAACCAAAACATGGACACAGATCTGTGTCCATGTTTTGGTTGACATATCAACATAATTATATTTTCAGTTAATATTAGATTTGAACCGCTATGCATTTTATATAGTAATAAAATATTAAATTGCATACCTACCACAAATAAACTTAACCGGTTATAAAGTAGCAATAATAGCAGTAAATATCACATGTCTTATATAGGTATTGCAAAGCCAATTTACGCTTAGCAAGAATAACCCCAAAAATACCTTAGGTTAAGCTATGAAATATTAAAATTTAGACGTAAAGTATGAACACACTCACATTTTTTACACACTCTTTACATTTCATTTAAAGGAATCTAAAAAATTACTTTTCTGTAGATTCGGGACAATACTATTTCATATCAGGGAACAATACTCAAGGGCGTTGCAAAAGGGACAAAACAAAACTTTATTATCGATCATCACGATCATAAACATCAGTATGATCAACTTATTTCTGGCAACAGTCCACTGAGTTGCACAAATTCTATGTCCGAAATGAATGTGTTAAGAGAGAAATATGGTTCGTACACAATTTTGACTCGTAAGATGAAGAACGTTGTAGTAGAAACGAGTGGGAAAAGCGTCGGTTATATATAATAGAAAATACGAATTATGCCGCTTATATTTATTTATAGATGTCATCGGTTTATCGCCGCGACGTTTGTAGACCGGTAAGTTTGTGACGGCATTAACATTGCGATTGTTGTGCAAATGGTACGACTATGTAAAACGTTCTTGTGAAAATGTTCTTCTTATGTGTATTTACTTGTGGGCGAATATTTGTACAGCTATCTGCTCGATTTGAAGGATTAGACGGGTAGTTTTCTAGTTATTGTGGTTGAGTACTACTTCAATACTAGTCAACTATAAGGAGGATTTTCTTTTAGTGTTATACTCTAGGCATAGTTAGAAGATAAATATCAGATGAAACCTTAAATTTTTAGTTACATAAGAAAATCTTTTTAGGAAGAAAATCCATTACACATTTCTTAAAAAAAAATTTTTTATTTAAATATAATTATAATTTTCAATAGTGAGTGTAATACAAAAAAAATGCTCATATTCCCTGCTCGTAACATAATGTCTTAATACAATATATTGGCACAAGCTTTACTATCCATGAAACTTGAAATGTGCAAAATAATTTTTTTGTAAATTTATTGCGGTACACTTACTCGTACCATCACAAATCCTGACGTTAAAGAACCATTAAAAAGATAAATATAGAAACAATACTGTGTCGGTGCCTTGAAACTATTAATCTAATATTACATGGTACTGATTCCAATCTTCGAATACAAATCGTTAACACATAAGTCTCAGTAAGTCGAGCGGTAAGATTACCTACATTTAGAAAGAAAGAAAACATTTATTAATTCCATGCATCTCAACGCAATCACATTTAGATATATATTTTATCTATAAAAAAAATACAAATAAAAAATGCATAAAGAACACAGAAACAACATGTTGTGTTACGATGCCTAAATCAAATTTACACAAAGATGTCCTTTGTACAATCTACCTAAAACATTATTATTCATTAGTTACGATAATGTTGTAATTAGGAATTTATATCTATAAATTAAACATATAAAATCTCAACAAACATTTATATTCACAGCAGCTTTTATGGTACCGAAATATATTTAATAACAGTATACATTTCAGATTAAAAAGTTTTCCTTATTTACAGGAGAACTTTATTTTTATTTTAAGAAGCTTATATTTAAAATAAGGAAGTTTTGTTATTTTGTATCCAAAAATGATACTAAGCTTATTTAAGTATATTTACTGTGCCGGCAACTTCTTAAAAAGTATCTATCCAATTATAAGCTCTGTGCTAAACAAATAAAACTTTAGTGTACATGACCAATTTCTTGCGTTTTTGTTGTGAAGGCCATCTACGGTAAAGAAAAAAGTCCAACAAAAGTTCAATTTAAAGCAGGAACAAGTTCACCCATATCCGAAATAATGTTCAGCGGTTTTCTGTATTTTTTCTGTTGATTTTTCAACAGAAAATCTATCATCATCATCAGCTCATTAAACGTCCCCACCGAGGGGCACGGCACGACCCGATATACGGGTGGGCTCGTGCCCCTCGGTGGAGACTCGGTGGCCACGCCGCGCCCAGTGCGGGATGGACGACTTCACGCACAACCTTTGAGCCTCTTCGTAGGCGTGCGCAGGTTTCCTCACGATGGTTTCCTTTACCCGTAAGAGCTTCGGATAGCGAACATTCCTTTTTTCGAAAATTCTTAAATACATTGGTACGTGGCTTGATTTGAACCTCAGCCCTCACGGTAATAGGGCAACAGTCCACACTTTCGCCACCACGCTCTATGGTTTGTTGTAAAAAGCCGTGCGAATATTATTTTTATCGTACCCAACGTGTAAATTATAAAGACACTGAGATATGGAGCATTATTTAAAAAAAGTTAGTTTTACCACAGATTAAATAATATATACTATGTTTTACTTTAAAATATTCTTGACAGTAATCGTGATTAAATTTCTAAATTTTATGTCGCTGAGCATTTTTTTTCCAATATGCTGTTATTTGATCGCAAATCTTTTCTAGATTGTCGCCGGTTAAGGTTAACACTGCTAAGAAAGAAGTCTGTGTGACCTTGTTCTTGCACTGATTCGTTAAGGACGTGGCACATTTTCGAATTATGAGAACAACGCTTATTAGGACGATATTTCAATTAGGTACGTTTCTTGTTATTTTTTTTTGTCGAACTTAACTGTGGCATAACACGTTTTATTTTATTGGCGTCGAGTCAATGAATAACATTACCCGATGGCGTATCAAGTGTCGCCATGATGAGGTACTTTATTTAAATGTGGTATAACGCTTCTGGGCCATAAAGATCTCGCCCGGGATGCAAATGTCGTTTTTAGTGGCCAGTGATAGTCCCCTTGACCCAACTTGAATTGGGTTGTAGCTGTGGTCATAACTGGTTAACTGTAACGCCGAAAAGCATGGGATGACTAGCTTTTTTATAACTGACCGACCGAATAGGCTTGAGGAGTTACTACTTGAAGGATATTTTATGACTTGCTATAATACTCGTATACTACGTAATGCGTTTTACGTCTATCCGTATAATAAATAGTATGAATATGTGTACATTGCTGGGCCGAGAACGATGGATGAAATGCCTTTTTGTGCATCTAGGCGTAAATATGTCTATCCTCAAGTTTTCCTGTATGAACCAGCAGTAACATTATCCTAATTATATTTTTTGCTGCCACGATATATTAGTACTAATAGGACTTAACATAGAGTGACTCATATTATTATATCCACTAAGAAATATTTTTTCTATTATTCACCTATACATCCATTTTTAAATACACCCGTTGGAAAATTGATTCCAAATAATTTAGATTTTAAAATATTACGACACAATTTACAAGAAACTAGAGTTGGGTACTTTCTTTTATGATTCAATCAAGTTGTGAGATTGTATCGCCTCGAACGTTTCAATGTAAACGTCTAGATTTTTTGATTAAATAATTCAATAAATATTTCAGTTATAGTGAAAATATATTGTGTGCAAAACATTGTATTGATTGAACAATAACATTTTAATATAATATTTCAAGTGACTTGTTGATATTTGGGTTCGTATTATAAAAAAATTCAAAACCTTTGTATTTATGTTTACGTATATAACAATGTTTTACATAAGTTCGTCAGATGAACCTTAAACCAAGTTATGTACAAGTATATACCGAACACCTTATTGTCTTAAAAGCATGATCTCGTTATGATACTTATAATTTTATGATATCTTATGTAAATCGACACAAATCGTTTTTTGTAAATTTCTAAGGTATTCTTGGTGACCAATGATGAAAATGCAGATTCTTTAACATAAAGAGCTGCTGGCCGCCTTTCAGAAAAATACATATAATATCATACGTTTAGACGCAAACAAAGTTCTGTTTTTTTCTCTATACTTACCTATTTCAATTAAATTTGAAGTATTGCCAGTATAAAGCGGCACCGAGGGAAATTTAAGTGTTGGAAACATTGCCGAAGTTATGATTATTTTTTGTTTGGGGTATTTTTTATCGTTGCCGCCCGAGGAATTAAAAAGTTAACGTGGGTGACGAAGTAAATGCTATGATGAAACCAATAAACATATTTTACAAAAGAAAGTAATCAACAAATACGAAAAACCAAGTATAATTTATATTTGGTTTTTCGTATTTGTTGATTACTTTTATTCAAATTGTATCTAGACATAAAATAAAATAACTATAGAGGATAACGATTATTTGTACTGGAGAAGAAATTATAAAGACCATCGGCGACCAACAGCGAAAATTCAATCCATAAAAATAGGGCAAAGCATCGGAAAATAAATATGTATTTACAATATGCACACAAATATCTTCAATGTAAAAAAATTGTGAATTTAATACACTTAATGCGATTCTTTTATAGTTAGTTTCTAGGTAAGTTTTATAATTAAGTACTGAGTGATTGTTAACTTTTTCTTGTAATATGTATTAAGACAATTTTACAAGGTTTTGTATACATATTTCGTATGTATATTTATAAAATCACCATAGCGTTTCCTAGGTTCAGTCACTATGCATTTTTAATTTGTGATGTCTTAAGATAATCCACATCCAGTGATTTCAATGGGTCTCTCATTCTCCATGAATGCAAAAGGATCACAAGACTGAATGAAGTAACGCAATAACTATGTTCGTCCCACGTTTGCGGGATTCTAATTTACCCTAGCTTCATAGCCAAGAGCTTTCAAGAGGTCTTGTTTTAGTCATTATATAACAAGTTAGCAACTGCGTTAACACTTAATGAACACGCCGAATGGTTTGAGGCCAATATATCATCTTAAATACTAATAAGGCATGTGTTAGGGTTTAGCACTCTAACACGTTTATTCGCATTAATAAGATGTGTTATTTGAATTTATAAGATAAATAATAACAAATATAACAGAATTCCGATTCGTTCCAAATTAAACATTACGGATAAATAAGTACATGTAGGTACTTACTTTTTTGTAAATATAAACATTTTATTATACACAAAAACAGCCAGATTAATACAAAAAGACACATTCATAAAAGTTTTAGTACTACCACAAATAAAATGAATATGTACTAAATAGGTGTTCGAACCTGGATCACCTGTATAATATAATAGCCGATTTAAACTATGAACTTTGCATAAAGAGTGATTTAAAAGTTATTTGCACTCTTTAAAACAAAATGGTTCAGATTAATGGATGGGTAAACTATCCCTAAATACAAAAAAACAAAATTATGTCTTGCAGTAGAAAAGGCTTAGTTACTTTAAAATATGTAGGTAAATGTCACAATCTGCGCTTCACGTATGTTGTATGTTTGCAAAGCGCGATATATGAAAAAGTTTTTAATAAAGTTTTGATAACTGATCTGATCTGATCTGAACTGATCACCTGTTGTGAACGTATTAATTTTCCGTGGAACTCATAAAAACTGCATCAATTCCTGCGATCCAATTTAGCTCTGATAACTTTTTAGTGTTTAAGGTAGATTTTTTGAAATTTAGATATAATTAGGAGATTAAGAGGCGTATATTTAATTATGTTTTTGTAGTGAAAGTGGCTCACTTCTTTGTATTGTACATGTATGCTTTCGAGACATTATTTGTTAATCAAGCAGTGAACAATGAGAATTGCTTAACATAATGACTTGACTTGCAATTTTCGAGGGAGATTTCTGAGAAATGTATAAATTTTAAAATAGGCCACACGGTTGCGGATCAGTTTTTCGGAGTCCGACTTGTTTCCTAAGCATAACCTGCAGTGCATTCATAATTAAACACAATTTATTAATTAACTGAGTGTATTTTAACATAGCAAAGTTTATATAATCGTTTTTTATCACGAATTATGAAATAAGATAAAGCATGACGGTAGAAATATTGACTTAGTTATTAAAATAACTAGATTTAACAAAAAACTTAAATAAAAATAAAAAATAATTTTAAATACTTAAATATTAAGTATATACTCGTAATATTTTATGAATTAAAGTTTGAGTTTTTATAGGTTAAAATTATGAAAATAAAATGACATATATTTTATATTGGTTAACTAACATACATGGATTACCATAATTTAAACATATAATTTTCACCTTATTGCTAAATACATAAAATAATTACTAGCAGACACCACTTCCATTTACAAATATAACTATTTTATTACTAGTGGAAGTATGAACTCAGATATTCCAAATCCTACTATGTGCTTCCGCTCATACGACTTGTACAATATATTTTTTTTCTTTTAAGTACAAATAAGAAATTATTGTAATTATTTGGTAACGAACAGCTATTATTAATTAAATCCTACGAATGTCGAATTGAGTCTTGCAAGATGTCAATTAGAGAGCTATAGCTATTAAGCAATCTGCATAGGTGAGGTACAGCTGAGTTAGCTAGCACCCAAGACTGTGCGTAAGAAAGGAGGGCAGAGGGGCGTTATTCGAATTCGTGGAACTCTACGCGGGACTTTATAGCTAAAAGCTGACAATAATTCAGGGCAATTTATATTGCCATTAAGCATGGTAAGTATATATTTATATAACCAAACATAGTGCCATTATAATCTATAAAAGCCTCCCCCGTTTTCTACTATAGAGGGCACAGCGTTTGGCTGAGATCACTGCGTGACCCGGAGTGCAGTGGCGTGCACAGAGATTATGACAAGGGTATGCAAAGTGAGGGACTCTAATCGCAAAAACGATAAATATTTTTTTTTGTCAAATTGAGTGCTTTTGATGACAGGAGATCGCCTATGATTTGCAATCTGTAGAGGAAAATAGGTGAATAAGTGGGAATAATTCAAATGTTGGTGATTTTCGGGGTTGTCTAGACGTACAGGGTATGCACTGCTTATTTGCAATTTTTTTTTTTATCCTTTATAGGCAGACATTTGACCGCCATCTCACCTGATGGTAAGTGATGATGCGGCCGAAGATGGATCATGCCTGCCTAGAAACAGCCTATTCACTCTAGCCTTGAAGACGGCCAGGTTGTAATGATCGGGGAACACATAATATACACATATATGGAGTGCACGCCTATGCCGTAGTGTGTGGGTTCAAATCCTTGAGGAAATGTCACTTTGTGACATTTGTGTGAGGTTTTATAAGTATATTGCAGGCTGAATCATGTAGTTGTCCGAAATGAAAGATGCATCAGCGATTCGTAGGGCACGTTAAGCCGTCGTTTCGGGCTACAATCTTAGGATGGTAGTAGTTAAAACCCATTATCCACATTGGACCCGCGTGGTGGGTTGATATAGGCTGATGATGAATCTACAAAAGCATACCTTCATGATCCATACCACAGTGTTTTATATTATTTTCAAATAAAAACCTTCTGAAAAAAAAACCTCATAACCGTGCTACCAGTATCAGTACCAGTATACTCTAAGTCCCATTATTAATTTTATGTTGCAGTATGAACCTGATATGTGCTTGAATATATTAAATTTGACCCCAGGAACCTTCGATTAGACTTTATTGAAATGTTGCGGCATATAAAACCCGCATTAAAAATATTTATCCGTATGTCTCGTAGTATAAGTTAGAAATAATATGTTTATTTACGTTACCTTTTGTTAGTTTAACCTTTTGTATTTTTTTAATAGGTACTAGGTACATATATGGAACATTAAACGAGCCATTTTCTTGTCAATCAACTCATGTAATAGTGGTACTAGGTGTATGTAGTCTAGTTGACTATTACAAATGTGCCTCGTACGAATATTATATTGATTGATAGATGCCTGATCGCCTGACCTCCTTTAAAATATATAAGTAGTCAAATTTCTAACTAATACCAAAAAAAGGATATTTTTTGTCGGTAAAAGACAGTTTAATATTTGACTTTTAAGTTAATATTAAACACGTACACAATTTCAAATTGAATTTTATTCAGAAAACCTGAATGCTTGAGCAAGAATATAATATTATCTGGAAGATGTATTTCAAATAAATAATAATATATCGTTCACACTCCCGGGCATCATTTCAACAGAGGAAAGGAGGGAGAAATATTTATGTGGTGCTAATATCCTTTGGCAAGTTGCCAACATAACTCTTTAATAAAGTATTCATTGTATATGAGCTATGGATTGTGCCCATTTCATTTCATGGAATACGTCTACAATTAAATTATTATTTATCGAAATAGGCACTTTAGAAGCGAAAATAGGAAAAAACGACTGCACCGTAACTTATTTACATCACCAGATTTATGTAAGGTTAATATGTTTCAAAAATATTGGCATAGTAGGTTAATATCACAGACATCCGAATATACAATTAGACTGGACAAGCCGCCAAGTTTATAGGCAGTCCCAGTGTCGCAATTTCTTTTCGGTTCTTACCTCTGAAAAGTTATTATATTTCTTAGAAAAATTTACTGATTCTTTGCGATGATGGCATGTTACAATTGCACAGGATGGCATTTTGGGAAAAAACGGTAATTTCTTCTAATATTCGTGCGTCCTGACTCGTCTCACAGAGCGTAAACTGGCAGCCAGTGTATGCTCGTTGAGCTTACATTTGTCGCACTTAAAAACGCGGCTTGCCCCATCTCCTGTATTGGGAAATCTATGGTTAATATAGAGATTAGTTGACAGCGGCATTCGGTAAGCTACGTCATGTACTAACGTCAACGATCCTGCAATGCTTAAAGACGAAAGTCTTTGAGCAAAGCGTCCTATCCGTAATAACATACGCAGCTTAAACATGGACACTGACTGCGGGATTGGTTTACAAGTTCAAAGTCACTCAATGCACAACGGAGCGAGCTATGCTCGGGGTCCCTCTTAGGGATAAGATCAGAAATGATTCAATCCGTAAGAGAACTAAAGATACCGACATAGCCCGCCGGGTCAGCAAGTTGAAGTGGCAGTGGTCTGGTCACGTATGTCGCAGAACCGATGGCTGTTGGAGTAGACGAGTTCTAGATTGGCGACCGCGTCTTGGCAAGCGTAGCGTACGTAGGACGCTCTACGGCCCGATGGACCGACGACTTGCGAAAGGTCGCTGGTGGAGACTGGATGAGGAAAGCAGAGGACCGGGATATCTGGCGCAAAATGGGGTAGACCTATGTCCGCAGTGGACTGCGATAGTTGAAGAGAGAAGAGAGAGATTAAATAAAACGTAATCATAAATAAGGGGACCCAGTATGCTGCTTTTAAAACTCAAGTTGAGCTTAGTTGAAGTAAAAAATAGTATTACGAAACAATTATTTGGAAAGAAATCACAAAATTCCCAATAGAATGAAACGTGTTTGCCCAAGGTGGTGCTGTTAAAATGAACGTACTTTTATTCATGTAGTAGGTACTTGGTATAATTAAATGCTCAAACCGCGTGATTTTGTCAAAAGGAATTGACAGAATCGTCATTATCGTCGTATATCGAGGTTCTTTCCTCTCCAGTGAACTGAAAATTTGTTTTTCCGAGAAGGTTTTCCAAAAATACGATATGAATATTTATTGAATGAGTTAATCTGATTATGTTAATTGTTGCTTCTTACAATATGCAAACAAATCTACATTATTGTTTGAAGAATAAATTAAGTACTTATATTATTATTTTTTCAAGCATTCGGAGAGTGTTTCTATCGATTACACTCATAATAGGCGCCTCTAGAAGGTTCTACTTTCGGCAACGATTAGTTTAACTTTGGGTTTACTCTTGAAGATATCTCATGTTCTATGCCTGGTGGGCAATGCTAACATAGTCTGGTATCGGATAACTTTTTTCTCGTTCTCTCTTCAACTTGTCGCAATCCACAGTTGAATATAGGTCTTCCTCATTTTGCTCTAGACACTCTGCTTTTCTCATCCAGTATCTACCAGTAAAGTTTCACAAATCTTCGATCTGCTGGGCCGTAGTGTCCTACGCTACGCTATATTATCATTTGCATGATGTGAAATAGCTCGATCCCAAACCTATTTAATTAGGTTACAAGTATTTATATTTTTATTAATTATTAACTTTGAATGTATTTGGTGTGTTTTGATGTAACATATTGTTTCAAAAGAGTATCTATTATTCCTACTACGTATTAAATCTCTATCACGAGCAAGTGTCTTAACGAGGTGTCAAAGGCTCAAAAACTTTCGCCGAAGTCTTAGTGACTAAGTTTGCTCAGTGTTTGATCAAGATCAGAGCCGTTTCTAAAGGGCAAGTGAGGCATACGTCCGTTTCATTTTAAAAGAAACAATATAATTTTATAATATAAAAGGTACAATAATAAAGTAAAAATAACGATGCGATGTACGCTTCAGAGTCAGGCAATTAAAACACCTACTGTGAAAATTAACTCCTGAATGATGAAAACTATTGAGTGAAGCAAAGGTTCACTGGTGTAGTAGTCTTATAAATAATGCTTTTTTAATTTACAATCACTAATCTTTTATGAATAGTATTTTTAGAAAATAATATTTCAATTCTCGTTGGGTTAGAAAGCACACAGCGCCGCTTAGCCCCAAATTAAGCATTAATATGGGTGTACTAAGTACATTAATATGGGTGTACGGTGTACTAAGTAAATGTTAAACATACCTAAATAATTCTTTTTGTAAATACATACATATTGTACATAAAAGTACTGGGTGTTTCTATGTACAATACAAACAGACATACATGTTCATGCTCACGAATGCTTCTTGTACTGTCAAGCGATCGAACCCGGAACCCTTGGTGTTAGAGCCGACATCTCACCCAATTACACAACATGAGTGGTCAATCGTCGGTCGTCAAGATAGTGTTTGGGAATACGTTTTTATTCTCACGTGAAGTATTGTTTTTGTTTTTTTATGTTATAGCAGGCAAACGAGCAAACGGCTATAACTATAACTTGACGTTGTACTTTATAACGCTGACAAAATTTGTACACAAACAATAAGCTCCCGACCAAATTGATCCGAACATGGAGATGGCTGTAATCAAAAGTCGTTGAGAGCAGCTTTATGTTTTGGTAGGTGTGACCGTGGATATGATAAGCGTAAATTAATTTATTGATGCCAATGACGTAAAAAGTATAAATTCGTGATATGCTCACAAAACAACCGAAAAAAGTGTTCCGAATGCAGCGACAGCACATTACATTTATTTCGAATGAGCGTACATTTGTCTACAACTGTATTCTCTTAGTAATATATTTGGCGGTTCGTTTTTGAGGCATATGTGGCGTATCTACCTTTATTTATACAGAATATCATTGATTGATGCATTACCAGAGCGATATTTCTCCATAATATACCTCGATTAACATCAGAAGACATAACACATCAATGTTTTTCTTAGCAAGTTCATCTCCGTTCATAATTTGAAAGCATGCGACATTACCTTTGTGCTATTTTACAATCTTCAAAGTGGTAGGCATGTCTCTGATAGTGTGCACGTAAACTTCTCAAAGGTCCTATCTAATGCGGGGGTGGCGAACTTCCTGGAAATTCTGTGCCTGCACTTTGAGGATTGGAACAATTAAGGACTGCTGAGTGCTAATACTGCTAATTGCGTTACTCGACCACTGATAGAGCCAAGTTTGCTTTGTACAATTGGTTAATTAACCAAGATTGATGGGTAAGTTCTGTGGGAAGTTTTAGTTATTGCTGGCCATACTTAGCAAGTTAGTACTGATTGTTTCCGACTTAATGCACAATTGAGTTAACAAGTTTGAGCCATGGAAAAATTTTTGCGATCGGATTGATAATAAGTTGGAAAAATAACAGACGTAGGGCACATTTTCATTGATTGAAAGATTGATGACACTGCATTTGTTATATTAAGAAATATATGCATATTGTATACCGGTATATGAGTGCGATGATTCTAATATCTTGATTAGGCTAATTCAATAAATATGTACTTGTAAATATACTCATCCATTTCATCATTTCAAGGTACACTATAGAGCGTTTATTGTTTGTCTACATATATTTTAATAATATGTGTATAACATATTTTGTATATTATACACGTATCATTAGTTTATATATCTTTTCATAGTGAAGGCACCCAAAATGAACGGTGCCTCAAAAAAGGGAAAATATTTTGCAACGCATTTAACTGCTACAAAACTACTGTGCTAACTTGAAAGAATATGGTAAAATATAACTTTTGTAATATGTGCGAAATTCAAATTTATTTTTAAATTTGCGAACACAGTCTGCTTAAAAGTTATGACTGCTATAAGATTCTAAAATCAGGGACTATAATTACATTTGAAGCAAGAATAAGGCACTATCCATAAAATAAGGAGGCGTAATTTCTGATGTATAACATGTTGTTCGAAATTGCATTAGTTTAAAAACTTATAGAATAAGTTCATTATTTAATACGGTTCGAAATCCAAAAGTTTCATGAAGTAATGCAAGGTAGGTATTTTGTATAGACATTAACTGTAGGTACAAACTATATTAGACGAAGTATTTCACAAGAAGTACGAGTAACATTATAGATTTGCTCGTCTACATAATATTTACTTCGTCGAAATTTTGGGGGCGAGTATTTATAATTCAGTTACAAGATCTTGGAATTTTTATGTTGAATAATAACATAAAAATGGTACGAAAATCACAATATTTTTACTGATTGCAAGAAAATCACATTACATTATGACAGTGATGGCTTACGCAAGTTAATTAGAGCATTATTTATGTGAGTTTTAATCATATCATACTTATTTTCAAAATGTTTTATGCGCTCTATCATGTTATATTATTGGTCTTAACACATCTAAAGATACATATTAATGCATCGAAAAGAAGTCTGTTCAGCTCTCAGCATTCATTAAAATAATGTTGAGAAATGAAAATATGTCCATGTCGCAATATCTCTACGAAATTATCCAACAGATACCGTCCGTTATGTGTTTTTGTTGTAATGTGCCTGGTATTCTATCGCTGTCCTATCTTTTGATCTCATGGAGAGTAATCCCTATGTTGTAAGCTCGAAACGATGTAATACATTGGCTTTATTCCAAATGTATGTTAAGCCAGAACCGGGACAATATATCGTTTGATAAATGAAAAAAAAACTGCACACGTGTCCAAATATATAAGATTTATATATCTTTCCCTGTTTTATTGACAGTCTAAGCGCAATAAAATACAATAAATATCTTGTAGTTACAAATTTTGAAATGGCTTTGCTAATTATTTTAATATCAGTATTAGTTTAAGTACATATAAAACCCTTAGTCTAGACAGCTTTTGAAAATCTGACTCGACATTTGGATGGCGTTGATGGCGCAAATATTTCAAATAACAATAATAATAATTTTGCCTACTCAAATATTTCG
Source organism: Leucinodes orbonalis (assembly GCA_019425675.1). Lineage (NCBI taxonomy): Eukaryota > Metazoa > Arthropoda > Insecta > Lepidoptera > Crambidae > Leucinodes > Leucinodes orbonalis. Next base: position 106,547 of record PQWD01006041.1, read on the forward strand.
GCTCAATTTTTTTTTAATTTGAGGAAGTGCATCATTTATTGATTATATTATTTATTCGTTCGTCGATGTTGCTGTCTTTTTTCGTAAAACTAATATCAGTGTTTCTACATACTCTCAACATCGAGCATCTCTTGTGTGAGGTCGCAAGGAATTTATATTCGTATTTATATTGCAGAAAAATAAAAGAATAATAAATTACAAGTGAAGAATAATGTACTCATAATGATAAATAAAGTCAAAATTCTTTTTGGATTTGTCTTTAAGACTTTGAATAAGATGCGTAGAATGTTGCCACAAATGACAATGACACGAATTAAATATACAAAAGACACTAATTCTATCACACTTAATCAAAATTCAGAATGTGATTTCTAAAACATTCTGACACTTCAAACCTATCGTAAAATTAAACCGATCACGACTTAAACACTTAACTTGTTTGCACTGGTTTAACAAGGTCGCAAGTAAAACAGTTGAAACATGTTTACCGATAGTGAAAGGCTCATTATTGGCACGCGACCTCTCGTCACAGGACACCAAAGTTTAATTAGTCCGTAGCCGTGGCACTGGACCACCAATTGGACACATCAGTAAACACACCACACCGATATATCTGCCAATAGTGTCGATACCCGCTGGCGCCATGTTTGCACTTCAGTAATTACAAAAGCTGAGATTGGAATTAATTGTAGATTAAATTGTATGCAGTACTAGCAGATGGTACAAGCATCTTAGATATGGATACTGACTCCACGATTGGTTCCTATTAGGATTTTGTATGTTATACTGAGTCTGGAACCTGACGAGTTACAGCCTCCATCGTTAGTAAGTGCATGGGCCTGGCAATGATTAATAAACATGAAATCGTTGTGTAGCTGGTATGCTTTAAATATTGATTTCGCCTGATAATTTCTTTATGATACCGATATGATTATGTCACTTGAAAAATGCCCCGCCTATTTTGCGTCGGGAACCTTGGCCCTAAGCTATCCTTATTTGCTTACACGCTTGCTCTTTAACATTCCATATTATGTCATAAAATGACCCTGCTTTGATGGAACTTCCCTCAACCTTTTTCACAGAATACTAATCTGTGAATTAAAACTTTCACAGTAGTGACAAATAGTATGTACTTTATCATCATTTCAAATCGTTATAAATTCGTGTCGTAGAAATATTTAAAAAATGGTAGCGGAAATGTAGGTTTTTTAAATAAATTTCAAGTCCGATTTATGAATAATTAGTATTTGCCCGCGGCTTCACTTGCGTTTAATTTGGGGCAATTGTCGCCTTTCCAGGTAAGGAAAAGATAATTTTATTTTTACGTAGGTGATATTGTTCGTCTCTCCATCGATTTTTAGCTTTCTTCATTTAAACTGAGAAAAGACCCATAGTATTTTTTATTCCACTGTTTTATGGCTTTGAAGGGTGGATTTCCGAAAACGAAAACATTTTTAGCTTTCTAACTTAAAAATAACGGAATACAATCTTCCACCCCCTATTTTACGGTAGTGGTGAATAAGAATAAGACAAAATGTAGCCTATGTCCGTCTCCAAGTTACCAACTATCAACACCAAAATTCATCAAAATCCTTTAAGCCGCTAAGGCAGAGTAAATTTCACATTCATTATATTAGTTTAGACTAGCTGCTCCCCCGCGGTCTTATCCTCGTTATAATATATTCTCCCGCAGAAAATATAACCTAAAAGCGCGCAACAAACGCGAAGCGTGGCGGCCGCGCGGTGACATAGCTTTTATTTTCCAAAATAAAAAGTATTTTCTGAAATAAAAGTAGCCTATGTTTTTCCTTATAACATTTGAGAGATTACCCGGAACAAGCAGACAGATAATAATTATCGTACGATGATTGTATAGTATATATATTCATATGCATAAAGATTCTTTCTTTATTTTTTTAATTTTTTAGTTTATTTCAATATTACAAACAGACACTCCAATTTAGTTATATGTAATAGATAATGTTTTACGTTCATAGAATAAAACATTTCTTTAAACGCGTTTGTACTTAGGCTTACGATGCATAGATTTGGTATCCGTTTACGAGCCACTTCTCGACAAGTACGTCGAAGTTCAAGCAATTTGAATTGATCTTGTGCTAATCTAGGTCATGCGATATGGAGATGCATTACTACCAAGTCATTAGTACTTAGGCGATATAATCTGTCTCTTCATATAAATAAGCTTCTTGTTTTAGGTACATTTGTTTTGAAGGTTTCGAAATGTACATGTTCAATTATATAATACACACGTTTCTTGTGACAATAACAAAATACGGAAATAAAGCCACGCACAGAAGCCAAGTCTGAAATAGATGAAATCTAAACCAAATATCAATTAATTAAGCGCCAGTATACGGATAACAAATTAATAGCTGGTGTTTACAGATAATGGTAGCCTAATTAATTAACAGGCGTCAGCAAAGCTGATAGTCCACGGCCTGGCCGGTGACACGCGTTTATTAACGTTGCCGGCGACGTGTCGAGGTCGTGATCCATGTTTTTACTTCAATCTTAAATTAATAATTGGAAATTCTGCATTATAGTGGGTGAGGTTATTTGGATATTTTGTTTAAACATCCACAGATGTTCACATAGCACGATCTACGAGTGGAACTTAACATCAGATTGTTAATGGATTTTGTTTATTTACAAACATTTTGTTTATGGATTTTCATGCTCACAATGTTTGTGCTGCTCGGAGATCGAACTCGGAACCCGTGTGTGACACCCGTGCAGTCAGTAGGTACCACACTGAGTGACTATTCAATGAAATGTATTAATTATTAAGATAGTCTTGGTCCTTAAACTAATTTCGGCATGTATTTGTCGCAGCTATCTGGTTAAATTAGCCATCTAATTGAACGCCTAGGCCGTTCGTTTAAAGTAGGCATTCAATTAAATGGCTCAAGAACAGTCGATGGCTGAACGATATTTAGCCATTTAGTTACTTTTATTTGGCATTTTCATGTGTAATCATTATTATTTTTTTTACTTATAATTGCAAAAAACCAAGAGATAATCAAACCATAATGTTCACTGTTTACGCTGCTGGCGCCATATTTATATTGATGAATACTAGTGCTGCAGTGAAGAAAAGCTAAACTTAATTTGAATCACTTCGAAAGGGCTAACTTTCAATACGCCATGTTGTTAAACGTTGAATGATTGTCGGGATAGGCATATAGTTTGATGCTGGCGGTTAACGAACGGCCTAGGCATCCAATTGGATGGCTCATCATAATTATCATTATTACAGCCTAATTATTGGCCACTGCTGAACTAAGGCCTCCCCTAATGATTTTAACGCGGACCGATCTCTTGCAGTTGACATCCATCTGCTACCCGCCACCTTAACCAGATCATCCGTCCATCTGGTCTGGGGTCGGCCTCCGCTTTGCTTTCCGTTACGTGGACGCCACTCGAGAACCTTTCCGCCCCATCGGTTCTACGCACTATGTGCCCTGCCCACTGCCACTTCAACTTGCTTATCCTCTGGGCTATGTCGGTTACCCTAGTTCTCCTACGGATATCCTCGTTTCTGATTTTATCGCGTAGGGAGACACCTAACATAGCCCTCTCCATAGTACGCTGAGCAACCTTGAGTCTATTCAAGAGGCCCTTAGTGAGCGACCACGTTTCGCTTCCGTATGTCATAACTAGCAACACACACTGATCAAAGACCTTCGTCTTGAGACACTGAGGTATTTTGGACGAAAAGATCTGCCTTAACTTCCCGAACGCTGCCCATCCTAATTGGATTCGACGAGAAACCTCCTTCTCGAAATTGGACCTACCCATTTGGACTACCTGTCCCAGGTACACATATTCGTCTACAACTTCGAGGACAGAACTTCCAACTAATATCGGTATAGGTACGACATGGGTATTAGACATGACTTTCATCTTGTCCATGTTCATTTTAAGACCCACCTGTTGAGAAGCTCTGTCTAGGATTTCGAGCATAGTGCTCAAATCCTTCATGGATTCATATATTGGATGGCTAAATTAACCATATGTCTGCGACATATTCATTATTGAATTAGATTTTTGGACAGTAACGCGCAACATATTGTGTGAGTAGGTGAGTTTGATTTGAGTACCAAAGGTGGCTGGGTTCGTAAATGAATATTTATATCTGGGCTAGTAATTTATACAGGACGGTGTAAGGCTAGATGGTTTCCACATCTGTTTGACGATCGCGAAGTCAAGTAACTTTATTTAAATGTATTATGTAAAATAGATGGAAGGTTAACTTGTCATAAATAATATCAAACTCGTTGCATTGAATCGTCATTTTAGCCTACATACTGTTGCTACTGGTGATGTTAATTATAAAAACGACAAGACAAATCGTTTTCAGTAAACTATTTATTCATCTCATGAACGGCTAATTATTTGGGTGGAAAATAAAATAAATCCTTGTGGAAATATAATCACCTCTGGCTTTAAAAGGGTAACGGGTATCCAAAACCGCTTTACACTTCACCATCAACAACCTGTTACGTCCCAGTGTAGAGTCAGGGTTTTCCTACACAGCATAACCATGAGCAAAGTGGACCGTAACTCACCCTGGCGCTCTACACTTACTATCATCAAATTTTAAGAGTTTCCTGAATAAACATGTGCAAAATTTAAAATTTGGGTATTCTCGCATTTTTGGACATGATTTTAAATTTTACTAAAAATTACCTGGAAAGTTTCATATTGTACTAGTCAGCATGACTTCCCAAAGACGATCGCTGCATACTTAAAGTATAAGCAAAAACAAAATATCGCAATCTTTTTCAGCATCTAGTTACGGACTAGATGCTGAAAAAGATTGCGATATATATATAGGTTAGTTATATCGTAAGCTTAATTGCTTACCACCTTGGGTACGAACTAAAATAACTAGTAATCTTCAGTCTGTGCTCAAAACCTTTGAAAATCATTGAGGTTGTAAACAAAGATACTACACAAAATACAACGAATATTTTATGCTTGAATTCTTATGGTATCTAATTGTTATTAAACTTACATTTTCCATTTCTCCCTACCTGAACCAAAAGATCTCTTCGAGCATCAGTTATTTTGCACAAAGAAATATTGTGGGCACCCTTAATGTGTCTTTTGTTTTTCATGTTGGACAATGGTCCCGTTTTTATCTATGGAGACTGAGACAAAGAAGATAAATCGTGATAATACGAATGCCTTTGAATTGTAACGACGAAACCTCAAAGAGGCTTGACATGTACCCATAAGTTCAGAAAAATAGCACCTATTATTTTCTTAGAGACGTCATGTACTGTTAATATTTCTGTTTGTGTGGAACAAACAACCTTATATAACACATAAAGTAACTCTATGTATGTGTTCGTATAATATACGTATATATATATGCTATAGTTACTGCATATCTATAAAGAACCATATGGTTCTAGTGATTTTAGAACTAAATTATTAGTCATGGTTAGGCAAATTAAGACAATATATTGCAAGGAATATGATTAATAACAGAAAATAACAACAAAAATTAAACAACGCTTTCGAATATACATTTTAATAATAATTAAACTATAAAATTGCTTATCGCATAGAACAACGAGTATATTCTCAGTTGATATAGTTTAACTGTCATATGTATGTGAGTCTTAAATGCATATTGTTTGTTTCAGAAATGGGCGCCCATCGGAATCGCTACATCGCGTGACTTACTTGAGCGGTGACGTCCAGGTTTTACAATCAAAATGACGAGCAACGCCACTGATATTGACGGAGACGTCGCGTACTGTGTACCTGGCGGGCAGGTGTTTCAGAGCGTCTACACCAACTTCCACGGCTACATTGCTCTTCTCATCTGTCTCTTGGGCTCTGCTGCTAACTCTGTCAACATCGCCGTTCTTAGCCGTAAAGAAATGACATCGTCCACTAACTCTATCCTTACTGGACTTGCAGTGGCTGACCTTCTAGTCATGCTTGATTACATACCATTCGCGCTCCATCTATACACAAACATTGGAGCAGCATATAACAGAAACTCATACGGGTGGGCCGTATTTGTCTACTTCCACTCAATATTCAGCCAGACGTTCCACACAATTTCGATATGGCTCACTATCACTCTAGCCATATGGCGATATATAGCCATAAAGTTTCCACAAAAAAATAGGACGTTGTGTAACAAGAAGAACACCAATATAGCCATAGGAGTAGCCTATGCTGTGTGTCCAATATTGTGTCTTCCTATATATTTTGCCATGAACATTCAAGAGGTGCCCAAAAGTCTACACGAAGTAAACGGGTCCAGTGGTTTAGAAGTTGAGAATGCGTCGCTAACTGATGAAACAGCGTACGCTATTCAAATGACAGAAAACAAGGACTTATTGACGGCTATATTTTGGATATACAGTGTATTTATTAAACTAATTCCGTGTGTAGTGTTATCAATATTAAGCGTGTTATTAATTTTAAAAATGAAATCAAGTGACAGAAGAAGACAGAAGCTTTTGAAAAAGTCTGCTATCACAACAAATGAGGTAAATATTCCAGTTTTGTTAGCGTTGACATTCAATTTCCGTCGCATTGTGATTTTAGTTCGTTTCAAGACATTCAATCACGCCTAGTTTTCTCATTTATTGCTAAGAACCGATTGAAATTCTATTTATAAAACGGTAAGCCCTTTTTACTCAAAACTTATTTAGAATGTTGATGATTATTTTATTATTTGTGTTCCTTGTGGGCAATAAATGACTCACTTTTTCATGAAAATTAAATGTTGAAAAATGTACTATGTTGTATATTTAACATATTGTATAAGAATCTACGTCCGTTTCATTTCAATTAGCGGTGGTTAAAATTTGGGCAAAGTCAGGCCTAAGCTGATTTCAAATATTGAGGCATCATATAAAAGTACCTAACGTATAAGCAACGTGTTAATCAATATAATAGAAGCGTCTGTTTCATTCAACATATATTTAATAAATTGTAAAAGCCACGTAACATGCAAAGGCTTTATTTAGTATGTATCAGATTTTGTATGTAAGTTGGATGAGAAAAGCGGAGGACGGGATGTCTGGCGCAGAATGGGGAGACCTATGTCCAGCAGTGGACTGCAATAGGTTGAAGAGAGAGAGAAATTTTGTATTATTTATGTTGGATTACTATGTCTCCAACCATTGACTTAGTGTATTAAATTGAGTGAATAAAATATTTCAAATCCAGTCTGTTTGTCTGAGTAATAAATATATTTTGGTCAAATATAGAAAAAAAAACAAAGTAAGCTTACCAAAAGCCTTTAAAGATATTCAGCCCCGCTAATCCATGCGCATATTGGATAATCAAAGGAGATTAGTGGGTAGGTGCTTTGACTCCTCTTACGGTTAGTCCATTTTTGGCCATTGGCAAATCATATCATCAATCATAGTACATTTTAAGACCATGAAAAAGTCTAGTAAAGTAGAAGATTGTACAGCTGGAATAGTGATGATTACTTTTTTTTTCTTTAGGGAGAGAAGGCCCGGTTGAATGACGACGGTACCAAGCGAGGTGGTGGTGGTCGAACAGACCGTACCACGAGGATGCTGGTGGCGCTGTTGGGACTGTTCCTGGCTACAGAGTTGCCGCAAGCGCTCTTTGGTCTGCTCACTGCCATCGCACCACATTTGTTCCAGATCTGTTACTATGCCTTTGGTAAGTTAAATTGCTTATTTATAAGTATTCATATTCAGGCCAACTATAAAAAAAAGTTTTTTTTAATTCGATCTTATATTTTTATATATCAATCTTTATAATAAATCACACAAGACAGCTTAATTAGATAAAATAATATTAAAATCACAATCTCATTAATTTAAACAATACCTACCATGTTCTGCACTAAAGCATTCACAAGCTAAATAATACTCGTATATGATTGGGTTAAACATACACAGGTATTCGTGGAATTTACTCCTGATGAAGTCATACATCATAATTAAACATGATTTAACGTGTTGTAATTTCAAGCTTATTTTACAGTGAGAGGTAATCTAGTGGACAGAATTGTTGTAAGCATTCCGATATAATATTGTTTGAAATTGGATAACAATACGTGACATACAAAGCGTCTGATTTTAGTCCAAAACGAGAAAAATGTATTGCTAAATGTGGCAAAGCTAGGTACCAGCAATGGACCGCGATAGATTTACGCGTTAAGTGATTATTTTGTTAAAAACAAATTCTCCTTTGGATCCTTTAGTTAGACGCTATAATATGTAGGTACATGTAACTAATGTGTGTAATTTTTTTTTAAATGATGATCATTTAAACGTATTTTCTATATCAATATTTATTATTCAAGCAAGATAATGAAATATAAATTCAATAAAATGAAATATATTTATTTTTAAATTTGGTTCACAGACACATTACAATCTTTTAGATCCAAAAGAAATTTACAAAATAAAATGCACTAGATAATGGTAATCCATAAGTAGCCTACACAGCATGGTCTAAATAATAATATCACATTTACAAACACTTTTCAACTAACATTATAAAGAGTTCTTAAAAATAATGCATAAAAAAGAGTTATGTTAAAATATGGGTTATATTCACGATATCCTATTTTATAACCTCTTAAACAATTGTTAAATGAATCTATATATATCTCTATAAAATTATAACAGAATGTTTAAAGATTTTCTGTTGTTTTTGGATCATATCCTTGCTATTTATTAAGACATTAGATAACAAAGTAGCGAATAATTTACAATTGAAGTATGCTCAAGGTACACGTTACAATATGCATGTATAATGTTTTATATGAATGTTTGTTTAATCCATTCTATGAATGTGTTCCATAAATTATGTGTTTTTAGACTGAAGGTAACTGAATACATTACTTGGGCACACTTCTTGTGTGGATAAAGCGCCTATCGTAATATTTTTTCTTTAGTTTTTTACATGAAAAGAGTTTTATAACTTACTTGCTACTAAAACAATTATAGTTCAACAACTTGTCCAATAAAGAGCATTAAAGGTTTTGATCGCAGATCGCGGAGGACTGGGGATGTGTACTGAAAGTTTAGGTGTAGATATTATTTATATACATTTGACTTAATGTATCGATCAATAATGAATAAATCTAACTTCATCATTTAGATAGGTTACGCGACTACAATTTCGAGTCTTGATGTTTCTTGCTCATACGATTTATAAAAATTTGAATTTTGATAGTAATCATCTTCAGAAATTATTTGGCAAGACATTATAAAGTTATGGCATTAGGCTTAAAGTACCTTAACAAAAAAAACTTTATTGTAAAAGAACTTGTACTAACAAAACTGTTTGGCGGTCACTCGAACTATAAATATAATATAAACTCTTGTGTACATAATTCAGAAATAAAATCCTATTCACGTAAGCTTGACTCCTCCAATACGTTTTCGTGACCTATTACTGATAGCCAGGATTAGGACACTGCAACAAGTAGCTACTCTTTTATAACTTTACACACGACATTAATGTTCTACACCACTCAATGAACAATAGAGCGAACCATGTTACGGCTTCCTCAGGTAAAATAAAATTTATGATTCGCGTGGAATAAAGTTACCGAGATACTTGTAGCTCGCCACATCAGAATGCCATTATCTCTCGCAGGGTTTAAATTAGAAATTTGTTTTTTTTGGAATGACTTAACGCTGTTGGCCGCAGATGACCTTACAGCTTCACCAGGCAATGTTTAGAAATAATTTTATTCGAAAGAGAAATGAGGTAACCGTCATAGGTCGCCAGATCAAAAGTCAAAGTAGCAGTCACATACATATGCCGTATAAACCGATGGATGTTGGAGCAGACTAGTTCTAGGATGAAGACGTCTAGATAAGCATTACTCAAGATGCCGTAGTGTTGACCGATCCCGTGCGCAATGTCACAGCAAGATCCATATCGTAGATGTTTGAATATTCTGAAATGCTTCCTTAGTAGTAGTAGCTGCCAAGTAGTGCTAGAAAAACTAGAAGGTTGAAACCATATCCTTTTAATCATTGTGAGTTAATAGTTCTGCAGTTAGTAACACACAGAAGTTTGATGGCGAAACGTCTAGCGCGTGATTGACGTGCTCATGAATAGTAACCGAAAATATCAACGTTTGTCATTTTGCTTCTGAAGAATGTGACTATTTATTTCTATCTGTCTAAGACGAGGCGCAACATCAACATTTGTGTGCGTTAATCAAGGCATCTTTATCATCTCTCTAAATCTGGAGCCTACCATTTAATAATAACATGGAAATTGAACCCTGATTTGAAACTCAAACAGTTTGGTCTAATTGAAGATTAAAACGATGGCTTTTATCGCATTGAAAGGCAAAAGGTCCAGGTACAAAGATAACAAGTTTCCTCTAAGTCCGTAGGAACTTCTTTGGTGTTCAAAGGTAGGTACTATATGCCCATTAATTGGTAGGTTTATTCATATTATACGACTAACAATGTTTATCAAATCATCAAACTATTTTGAAAGTTAATAAATATCGTCTGTTACTTATTTTGTTATAAAAAGGAAAGATTGCATTTTTTTTGTAAACAAATATTATCAATACAAGTTTGATATTTTTTAAAATATTTAATATGGCAATAACATCTAAGTGACTTTTTATATATATTATTTTTTCGGTATTGGGTACGTTCCTATCAATTATTTCAATAGCAGTTTTAGAATGTAATATTGTTTTTTTTATGGGCTTTTTTGATGCTGCTTAGGTTATGGTGCTGTTATGTGCATTAGTAAATTCGGTGGTTCAATGGTATGGACTGTTGCCCTTCTACCGGACTTCCTACTCAACTTTTTAAAATATTGAATAAAAACTATTTTTAAAAACAAGATTATTTATTATAACTTTATTGGCGTTAAGCAAGTTTACCTATATTTGAACAGCAGTTATTAAATTTATTAAAAGTGCAAGAGTTGCATTTCAATATCTCGAACGTCCATGGAAACCGTCCTCGAATTTATGTGAAATGATACCATAAATAGGATGCAATTTTTAAATTTTGTAGCTGTTTAGGCGTGTTAAATCAAGGCAGTTAAACTAGATGATAGAGTAATATCACAATAAGTAACGTTATAAAACAATAGGCAGAAACAGAAGTGTTAGAATATATCTTTGATCTTATATTGTTTTGATTTTCCTGTTTCCCATATTTGTTGTATTTTATTATTTTATCACACTTCAAGAATTCAATTTATTTTGCTTGCAAATAAATAATTTCAAATCAAGCCAATTTGCTGAGTGGTACTCTCAGTATGTATTAGATACTTTTCGTCTAATAAGATAAGGCTAGCCTTGTTTAACCATTTACAAAAGTAACTATTACCTAAGCTAGTTTATTATCAATTGCGTCTGCGTGCTACTGAAAATGGCGAGGTTATTCATTATTCACGTTCCTCTACTGTCTTGTCTCTTTAGTAAATTATTTGGTGTTCGTCCTAAGCTGGCATGTAAGGTTACATTTATGTGTACATCGTTTGAAATTAACCATAAACCAGACAGTAACTTGAGACTGTGAAATTTGCACTTTATAACGTTGGTTGAAGGTTGAATATGTCAAACGGAATATATTACGTTCGGTGTTCATGTCGTAAATCTTACTATCCGATGCTAGATATAAGTATGTCGATTTCAGATTTACCACTTTGGAATACAATTTAGGGGCTGCAACCTCCGCGTTATAAAAAATGCCGTTTTCATCTTTTTGAATATATAATGTTCGATTGGTCGAATAATTTTATAATGTCCTCAAGGTGTCGTCACCCTTAATTAGTCAGTAGTGAAATGGAAATATATAAGGAAAATATGTCAGTAATGTCCTAACTTCTAGGGATATCGCACTTCAGTGCTTTTAAGGGGATCGTTTAGATACAGCACATGTCTAGGACTGGAACGCCGGTACTCAGATTTCAACGTGGCACCCTGCCTAGTGACAAGTCAGTGAAGGTCGTCAAAAATCCGCCATGAGTAAGAGAATATTGAACCGTGCGGCAGCAATCTCTTCAAATTGGCATCCGTAAGCATTTCAAGGACCACTGTCTAAAAATTCTATAAACTTGGCGTAAGAACGTTGTGTCTCGTTGGACATAAATTTGCTAGCGGGACCAGCACAGATTCAACGATGATTTAAAAGATGTTATGGTATGGTTAGTGGTGGCGATCTTGGATATACTTCGATCCAGATTCAAGTAGCAGTTGCGGGGTCTTCAGGTGAGCAAAACCGACCAAAGTAATACCTTCACGGAGCACTTGATGGTTGCTCCGTTTGTAGCAATGGAATGGTCACGACGCACTATGTACTAGAAGATTGCAGGCGGTTACTGCTGCCTGGTAACCATTGTTTGTTGCCACAATCAACATCGAAAAAAAAACTTTTGAGACGTGTTTATACTACTCAATGACAATGACAGTGGCGTGGGACCGCTCGCCAAACGATTTTGAGGCCATATGTTAAATTTTAGATCCGCTTACAGCCTGGCGAGTTTTATACGTTCCCCAAATTAAACAAAGTATTTGTGGTTAACGTTTCATTTCAGGTTTCTTAAATTTCTTTATATAAATAAATAATATAAAATAAATATCCACTGACTTCACACAGCGCCATCTAGCCCCAAGTTAAGCGTGAAGCCTGTATTATGGGTACTAAACAACGGATAAATATACTTAAATACATTTTTTTTTCGTAAATACATACATATTATACATAGAAAACCAGACATTACAACAACATGTTAGCACAAATAAATATAATATAAATTGAATAGTTTAGTATTAGCGACATTTCAATTAGTATCTGCAAGTGCAATACATGATTCGTCAACATGTGATAATAGACTTGAACTATTATCACGCAAAACGACACAAACGAACACTTCAAAACTGAGGTTCCGCCCTCGCCATTGTTTTGACCCTCTGTAGGTTCAATCGGTACTTATTTGCGGGTTCGGTACACATACAAACTCTGGCGAGGTTCGAGGTCCAATCTGGAATGCTCTTGGGTTTGTTGAGTAACGTTTTAGAGGATGAGAGCCATCTATGTTAACCACTTAGCCGGTGAAGCTGTAAATAGCTTTAGAGACCAACCGCTCATAGTGATTACACGAACTTACTTATGCTTATTGTTATCATAAAGTTCAAAAATATGTATTGTTATGAAACCTTAACGTTTAGGTATATTTGATCAATAATTCACAATGAAATATAAAATTATTACTCAAATAATCAAATCAAAGATTTTACTATATAATCAATAAGAAATGTATATACTTAGATATTATTTTCAATTTTACATTTACATTTATTACAAATATTCAATCCTTATTTGATACAACTAAACTTTCTATGTGTATACTGTATAGATTAAGATGGGGCTGGCATATCATTTTATTTCTTAAGAACCTTAATAGAAAAACCTTGGACAAATTATGCCATGCCTAGTTTCTGATTGCTTGACGGATTACTACAAGTGGAGGATGCTCCTGAAAATAAGTCTGCGACCACGCTCTTTTGATTTCGTTGCTATGGCGAATACAATAAGAAAATAAGGCACCCACGACTTTAGCCCATAGTGAGCAATTGTATTTTTATATACTAGCTGGCACCAAGCGTTTATTATACGTATTTTTTCCACAAAGAATTATTTCCGTGCCGAATTCATTAGCTCGCTCATTTGTTGCTACATAATTCACAATTGGTATTTGTGATAAAAATATCGATCTGAACTGTAATATTATATTCATGTTATATTAAATACACAGTTTGCTCTCAATATCAAAGGTTACTTGAAAACACTTTACATTGGTGTAATGTGTGTAAGTAGCTACAAATATTAATTAGTTTAGGAAAGTCAGTAGGGACAAACCATAATGAGTTTTTGTTTACTAAGTTAAAAAATAATTAAATACCAATAAGCTGCTTTTTCTAATTTACAATGGGAACCTTGGTGGAAAGGAGTAATCTAAGCTAAGAGCTTGTCCATAATAGCTCTCGCTTGTTTCTTGAATGCCTTCGGGCACCTAGCCGGATATACTGAAGTAGCTAACGACTAGTGCCGATTATTTGTGTGTGCTAAGTCAATACAAAGTGATATTCGTTTCGAGGACTATACATGACTGCAACATCTATAATATCGAAGTGGGCTGCGGTGTAGAAAGCTTCTGACTTGTAAACTAAGTTACAGGTATCAAGATTGCTATACACACAACTATATCTTGGTACATTCTCGTAGCCACTAATACGTTATTATTAACAGCAACAGGTAAGCTTAAAGGAACCCGCGATCGACATTTTACAACGTGTTCCTTAGTAAGGTTCTTCGTTCATCGTCTGAACTGCAGTGGAATAAATAAATAACTTCCCGCGTCTGTTGTTTCCGGATAACTTAGGGGTTTAAGGCAAGAGTATTTAGGCATTCTTTGAGTATGCGTAATACATCTCAGGCTGCATTGTCACTTTCTATCATGTAAGATGGCAGTCAAACGCTCTCTAATTTTTAATAAAAAGGACAGTTACTTACTTAAGGTTTTAATCTCAGTTAGTTTAGTTGGCCAAAAAAAGTCTGAACGTTGTAAACCTACTCTCGTTGGAATAAATATTAATCTCAGAAAATCCAGCAAGGAACGGACAGTAAGAGTGCTTTACTTTAATTAGTACAGTCGACTCTCGTTAATACAAAACTTGAGGGACTCTTAAAATATTACGAATATAGAGTTTTGAAATATCAAATGGTTCGAAATGTTGGAGAAAAAAAAAACTTCGAATTATAAGTGTTGATCATATATTCATTAATCAAAATACTGAATGATAACTAACAAACAATTTGTGAGAAGTGTGTGAAGAAATAAAATATAAACTAATGTAAAAACAACAAAAGTATTGTATTGATACAATTGAACTGTCTCAAATATACTTATGAACAATCTCTCCCACTTTTTCTCTGCAACTTTGAATTGTTGAGTGTTGCGTAATAATAAAACGACGCGTTATTTCAAACTCATAGGAAGTTTGAAATAACGCGACGTTTTAAATTCGCAATGACTTTTTCGTTCAAATTACTAAGTGCATAAAAATGAATTGTTTTAGTTCGAAATAACATAGATTTTGTAGAGAACTCGTGAGAACTTTGAATTATATAGAGGTTCGAATTATCGTAGGTTTGAGTTAACTGTTAATCTTTTCGCTCGTTGTGCGTTGGTGGCTTATAAGTAGTGTTGCCAGGTGTCCCGATTTGCGCGGGATATCTCGATTATCCGGGGTTTGAGGATGCGTCCCGTTCGACTGTTGCCTTTCGATATTGAGGTTCAAATCCCACCGCGTACCCATGTAATTTCGAAATTATACGTACATTTATCTGACGCTTTTACGTCGAAGGAATACATCGCGAGGAAACCTACGCACGCCTGCGAAGGGATTCAAAGGTCGGCCAATCTGCACTGGGCTCGCGTCCGACGACTAAGGCCTAAAAACCTTTTATGTAGGCTCTTGACGATTTACATATTTTAGTTCATATACACATTTTATCCCTATCTGGGTTTTTGCTCCCAATATACACCATATTTCAAAAGTCAGGCTGTTTACTAAGGCCTTACTTTCAAATATACTATTAGGTGAGTACTTGTAGTTGTATCTTTTAACTGTTCATTTCTGCTGTTTATTTGGTCCATAAGTAGTTTGAATAAATAAAACGAAATTTAAAAAATAATTTAAATTGAACGGTTGTCTTTTGGCATACCAAAAATTTTCGTCATTCAATTTACAATTTAATGCGATGATGCAATGCGATTAAAAACATGCCACAATCTGCATTACTCGAAGTTTTATTAAACTCATGTAAACGACGTTTGAATTTATAGTATTCGTCGTAATAACATCAGATAATATATTGCGATAATATTACAAGATTAAAGCTTAATGCAACAGAACAAGAAAATCAAATGCAATTATTTACTTGTATTTTAATAGGCATTACAAAAACACTTGATCACACTCGCAGCTCTTTAGTTTTAAAAAGCTTTATGTTGCATTCGTGCACATCAACAATTCACTTTGCCACATTTGGTTAAAGTTGAATTCGTTTTGTAGGAACCTTCTTAGTGATAAGCAGTATGTAGGTCCCTTCTCTGGTCGACCATCACGTCGCCCTTGCCCTTCTTAAACAAACAACTTGCCTGTATTGGTTTTGTACATTACGTGGGCGTTTGTGGCATGGAAAATCCTTAAGGATACAGTTTCCTCAACACTTTATACTTGAGAAGTATTGTTTAAGGTTGATATGAGACACAACTCTGTGTAACATTCTTCGTGTAAAATAAGGAATAATTCGTTACTACTACTTTTATCAGCCGACATTTAAACGATACAACTATTTTACTGCATATTTATATGAAAAATAATTTTAGCAAAAAATAACGACTTCAAACTAAAAAGCAAAAAAACATTTTTAGCTAGGTTAATAGAAACGTTTAAATAAGTCTTTCATAAGACGGAAGACGGTGCCAAGTAAAATAAGAACTCTGTTTGGATTTACCTACTTACCTATATTATAAAGCTGAAGAGTTTGTTACAATTAAGTGATTAACCTCCGTGTCATATAAGCGGTACACATAAAGTTTATGACTATATGTTTTTAAGCTTTATGTTGTATACGCTATAAATACGTTACACACCAAGGGTCCGACGGGGATTTACTACCTACGTTTTTATAGCCACGCATAAAATCATAACCGTAATTGAATAACGAAAATGGAACAAAGGCGACATAGTAATCTTATGCAGCGTATAGGAACCGATAGATTATGACTTTCATCACAGTGGCTTATAATAACAATAGATTGACGACCCATTTGGTGTTGCGGTTGAGACGTCGACTGCAGACTGGGTATCGGGTTCGATCCCCGGGCAGTTGAAACATTTGTGTTCATTAACATGTCTGTTTGTAATAGCTGGATGTTTTCTATGTATAATATGTATGTATTTAAAAAAAATGTTTATAAGTATGTTTCTCCGTTGTTTAGTATCCAAAATACATGCTTTACGCTTAGCTTGGGCTAAATGGCGCTGTGTGAATGTCAGTGGATATTTATTTATTATTATTATGGCTACAAAAAGCGGCATCTGTTTATTTTTATAATTAACAGTTTTGGTTGTGCCCAACTCCACTGATTAGATACTCGTAGTTTCACCGTATCAGCCTTCACAAATAACACCTTTTAAATCATGATCTTGTCATGTCTGGATTTCGGTTCATCCGTATTATATTTATAGACTTTAACTGTTTTTTCGATATAAAACTTAAATGCTTATAAAGTTTGGCTATCCAAACAATGGGGTAAAAGTACTCAGCTAGCAGACTGCGATAGATTTATATGGCCTAATTTTGTGCGAGATTATTTTGTCTTTAATTTACATTAAAAAAAGCTGTGTACGAAAAGCGTACCGTTTTTGAACGAGTCATTTTGCACGCGGTAGAAATACATTCGGGCAAAACGCGTACCTACTAAAAAATAATATTTTTAAAAGGGGACGTTTTGTCACATTCGTTCGAACGAATTTCGTACCAATCACTTACTGACCCATTAATTAGCCTCAGTGTTTATCGAAATCACTAAGAAATAGGTCAACATTAATTAGTGTTATGTTATAATGATTATCTGTTGTTACATATTATCGTGGCGCTTCTCATTGACCGAAAACTTGCGAAAGGTCGGTGGATGAGGAAAGCGGAGGACAGGGATATCTGGCGCAAAATGGGGGAGACCTATGTCCAGCAGTGGGCTGCTATAAGTTGAAGGGAGAGAGAGACATAGTATTTTTTAATTTATTCCTTAATAATATGTCAAAAATGTGCCTTTATTCTTATAGTTCCAGGATAGCTGTAGGCTCTTATGAATATTATCGCTAAAATTCTTATTCACCGGGTCGGAAATAACCATTTTTGCTTAATGGAGTAATATTAACTTCATCGAATACCTACTCTTATAACGTTTTCCTCATTGAACTTGGTTTTCGATGAATAAGTAAATAGAAGACCATGTTCTTTTTGATAAACTGGTACGATAATGTGTGTACGTGTTTTACATTATTCCACGATTGATTTGACATTTTGTTATTTTTAAGGAGAGCGTAACCTGCGCAGCTGCATACCTATTAATCATATATATACCAGTCGTAAATGAAGATATTTACGACTGGTATATGATTTTATTATTACCTCAAAGGTTACATACACATACACTATTTGGCTGGCTTTTTTATTGATACTTTACTATTATTATTTATTTATCCTTTATAGGCAGACATTTGACCGCCATCTCACCTGATGGTAAGTGATGATGCTTATGATGAGTTACTAGTTCTAATTGCCTGTTTTGTCCACTACTGGCTTTTAAAGCCTTCTTTACGATGGTGAAAGGTTTTGCCATCTCCACGCGTTTCATTGATTCGCGTTTTATTGTCTCAATAGTGTTGATCTGGAGGGCACAGGTTTAAATTCCGCCACGTACCTATGTATTTTAGAATTTTTGAAAACACTTTATATGTACGTTTATCTCACGCTCTTACGGTGAAGGAATACATTGTGCAGAAACCTGCGCACGCCTGCTAAGATTCAAAGGTTATGCGTGAAGTCGGCCAATCCACACTGGGCCTGCGTGTACGACTAAGGCCTATACACCCTGTACGGGTAGACTCGTGCCTCTAGAAAATTTTCCAAAAGGAGCCAGATTGCCAAATTTTTTTTCCTCAAAAAATGAACTAGAAGTAGCTAAGCTCTCGCCTCAGCTTATTCGAAGTTACAACATGGGTAGAAGGCTCTTTTTGACCAATCTATACGCGATTTTTTTTATTGAAAACGCTGTGTCTTGATGAAATGAAAAGAGCTTATTTTTTAATTGTAGCTGTCCATCATCAAAATATAGTGAGAATTAGCTATAAAGTAGATGGGAGATGTTTGATGGGCTGATGATGAAAAAATCAATGAATGTATGATGATTAATGTGAAAATATCGCCAAGATAAGTATTAATTCACTTTACCCATTGTAAGTCATCAATTGTACTTGCTTCGGCAGTACATATACTAAAATTGGAACGATTAGCATGGCCCCTGCGCAAGGATGACACGCAAAATCGTGAAGCGTTCCACATTTTTACTACAGGGCGCGGGTTGGCTCAGGGAGACCCTCTATTCCCTTTATTATTTAATGTTGCAACTATTGACTTATGCAAGATGATCAGCAGAGACGACATTAGGATTTCACAATATGCAGACGACTTTGTTATTTACTCAACAATGTCCAATATTAAAGATGCGATGGGTAAGTTACAGGAATCTCTAAATCAAATTACTGAATTACTACTAGGATTGGGTTTAGAAATATCATGTTCTAAAAGTAAGGTATGTATTTTTGACAGAAGCACTCGCAAACGAAGATATAATATGAGGTTAAAAATCAACGGCTTAGAGGTTCCAATTGTGCAAAATGTTAAGTATCTGGGACATTGGCTTGATGGTCCTCTAAGATGGGGTAAACACATATATGAAACATGTCAAAAAATAAATAAATTACTTAATGTTATGAAAATATTGGCAGGATCAAGTTGGGGTGTGCATCCGAAATATTTAAGAAGGGTTTACATAGCTTTATTGAGGAGCCGGCTGGATTATGGTAGTTTTTTATTTGGCGATAGTAGTAAAACAAATTTGTTCAAGTTAGAAAAAAATCAAAATATGAGATAATTAGTGGCTTTATTAAAACTATACCCATACTTGTAATGGCAAGTGAGTTAAATTTACCACCACTCCACGTTCGCAGATTTTATTTAGCTGGTAAATTCTATTTAAAGTGCAAATCTTTAAACCCTAATGAATCTGTGATTAGTTTAATACAGGAATTAAATTTACATTTGAATAAATGGAACAGGAAAAGCCCTCCCATTTTAACAGACACACACAAGCAATTTAGTCAGATAAACTTACACTGCAGTCAAAACCTAGAAATGTTTGCCATGGATTGTTGGGTAGCTGCAATAGATATTGAAAAACATATTATCCATAGTATAAAGTCACTGGAATGTTCGAAAAATAATTATAGTCCCCACGTATTAAAAACATTTACGTAGCAATTATCATGATAACTATACAATATTTACAGATGGCTCCAAAGAGAATAATATAAATGGTGCTGCTTTCTTTGATCCCCAACAAAATACTCACATGTTGTTTAAAATTGAAGCTAAAGTATCAATAATGTATATTGAATTGTTAGCGATTAGTGAGGCTATATCTTATGTAAATTCATTGAATGACGGAGTCAAATATGTAATATTAACTGACTCTAAAAGCGCTCTTCAACACATATTACGATCCACAACTCATAATAGAGCCACGCCTATTGCATATACAATACTTAATTAACTTCTTGAATCTTGTCAAAACTCTAAAAATATTAAAATACAGTGGATACCATCTCACAAAGGAATATCCGGAAACGAAATAGTAGATAGTCTCGCTAATCAGGCATCTAGTTGTGGTACATTAGTAGCGGTAAAACCGTTTGTTCAGACTGTATCTATCAGGTTAAACCATATTGCTGCAATCTGTGGAAAGAATATTTTGATCATAGGTCTAGAGAAAAGGGCATCTGGTACAAAACTATCCAACCCGAACCATTATGTATACCTTGGATTGATAGTTGTAATTTAAGTAGAGGTGAAATTGTTACAGCGATGAGACTTCGCTCAGGTCACATTCCATCAAACAAGTTCACATATCTAATGAGAATAACACCATCCCCATTATGTAATTTATGTGGAATAGCTGAAGACGTTCACCATGTTTTGGTGGAATGTAACCGAAACGAACAGTTACGGAAAATATTGTTTAGATGTAATATGATTGAAAGTGGCAAATGTAATAGTATTTTAAGCTCCCCTGTATCTGATGAAGCATAATTATTGTATAAATTATATAAACAGTGGTTGAATTTAAAATCATAAGCAATATAATGTATGTGCCTATGGAGCGGCATTGTCTTTATTGACAAAGCTCCTTAATAAAGAAAAAAAAAGTCATTAATTAAAAAAGCATGTTCGTTAATTTGGGATGAGGCTGTGTGTAAGTTCGAAGATGTTAACTAAGTATAGTTTAAACAATTGAATAAGTAACAATTTAAAAATAGTGCATACTTTGTTGTTGCTACATGAATTCAGTTATTAAATATTGTTTTTTACATATAATTTACACAAAAAAAATAGATGATAGGGATTCTCAAAACAATTGATAAGTCGCAGGTAGTCTATTTAAGAATCCTTAATTGTAGAGACTAAAAGTACAGTTTGTTTAGCTGGAAATATACCTGCCTTAACATATTCGTTGTTATATAAGTGGAATATAGAATCATAAATTAAATAACAAGGGTAAAACTTAAGCAAAATTTTACATGATATATGGAAATGGCCGCAAATTTTTAGGTTACAAAATTGATAGATTAAACAAGCATAGATAGAATATGTTCTCTATACAGACCAAATTAATTAACCCAAGACCAGGTTGGTCTCGAAGTGATTGATGACAAGTTAATTCGAGTGATCAATATGTGTATTCACATAGTAACAAGTCTAGGTGTCCTAGAAAGCTATGTTACGTATCTGGTTTAAATCGTATACGCCTCTGCATAGCACTTACAATTATTAGCGTGCTTAATTATCTGTCATGTACGTGATTCGAATGTTCTGTACACTTACTTAATTAAGATATTAATCGAGTTCATTTCGTCGTACTTCAAATGACATAGAACGCGGCTTGATTCATACAATGTTTCGCATTAGCCCTCATCAGTTTAAATAACGATCAATTTGTCACAATGGCTATAAATCCTCAGATTATTTTGCGAATACAACGTAAAAATTTCACGGTAGATAACGAATGGGTGAGGAATGAGGTAAAGTATATTGCGAATTCTTTGCCGGTACATGGTTTAATTATGCAGTGTGGATGATAATTTATTTCAAAAAACGTTATGCATAGTAGTAACCGATTATGGAATACTAATACACAGTAAGCTCAAGTATTACTACAACTTATAAAAAAACAACATTTAGATGTACCAGAACTCAAAAATAAAGAGAGGATCGTAGAAGACACTGAGGCTGCTAACCAATGATGTAAAAAAGTATGGATTCGTGATATGCTCACAAAACAATCGAAAAAAGTGATCCAAATGCAGTGACAGCGCACATGCACATATTTCGAACACATTTACCTAAACAAAAGAGTACAAACTGTACTCTCTTCGGCGGTTCGTTTTTTAGGCATGGATGGCGAATCTACCTTTATATATACAAAATATCATTGCTGCTAACGTGTTTGCCCATCAGTTTGAACCTGCTACTAACTTTACACTATGTAACGGTAATATGGCTTCTAGGATATTACCGGCCATTAAGACTAGGATAAAAAATACTAGTTTTTAGTAGTCTTAAATAAAAATACGATGCATTTTTTCTTTGTACAATAGCAAACAACGCGTTTACGTAAAATACCCACATTTTGAAAAAAAAACACATGAGATTGGGGGATGGAGTTGAATAAAATCTCATGACATCTCACCAGAGGTGTGGGAGGGCCGGAAATGATTAAAAATACCTCACCTAATTTATGGATCCCCTTGTTATAGCGGTCACTATCGAAATCTATAATACCTACAGATCGCTTCCGACCGGTGGAAGAGGAAGATTTGGGGGAAGCTACAATAATAAAAAATAATAAATATTTCACTGACATTCACATAGTGCCTAGCTAGAGCTCCAAGTTAAGCGTGAAGCTTGTAGTATGGGTACTAAACAACAGATAAACATACTTATAAACTGCTTTTTTATGTAAAAGCATACATAATATTAAAGAAACGCCCAAACCAATACAAACAGACATGTTTATGCACACAAATGTTTGTACATCCCCCGGAATCTTTGGTGTATGTAGTAGCCGAGATTTCAACCATTACACCAAATGATTGGCAAACAACTATTATCAATAAATTTTAGAAAGTGTTTGCTTGACTTTACAATAATTGCATAATTGTGGTGAATCGAGAAACAATAGAAATAATTCTATTGGTACACATCTCCTGGAGATGCCTCAAAAAATATAAGCCATAAATACGATTAACACCTTTTCTTTTAGCTATAAGAGTAAATCACTGGAAGATGGTGATACGTTACAATTATTGCCTGAATAAGTTTATACAATTTTATATGTTTTATAGGTAAGTTTTCACGTTGACTCAGGCATGTAATAGTAGACACGCAATAAATGTCCCATAAAAGCTGCTATATCTGCCGAATGATTTGTCATCTTATAATGGAGACGTCATTTGTCAATTTAGTGCCTGCTGACGTAGATTGACGTTTTATCACTTTGGTGCCAATAGTTTTGTGAGTCCTTTTCAGTATAGTGATTTACAACGTACAATAAACAATAAAATATTTGTCGGGGATATAAAACATTCAAAGGTTACTTATTGCTTTGCTTTTCTGGCCAGGCTTGAGGAAATTGTGTTGTTAACTGGAAATACGAATCTTTGTAGGTTAAAATGAATCCCACCAAAAAATATTCCTGTAAAATGTTGCCAAGATGACCACATAAGGTTTCCCTGTAAAAAGATATAAGATCTCATGTAGAGTCAAGCTCTACCAAACTATCTTACTTCAACAAATTCTACATATCATTAAATATGTCTGGCTTTGTCATTTCGCTAGTATCGTGGCGGTTTTAATATTTAGTTTCTGATCTGAAGTAAATAACTAAACAGCCAAGCGAATTGGAGAAAAAAGCACACATACATCGGAAACTAACTTCATGAGAGTTCAAAAAACGACGAAACACGAGAAAAGGTAGGTAGTGCCCTTGCGCTTCGTTTGGCTCGTCTTGGCCTACCTTACCTCCCGATACCTACGTGTTTAAATTTAATTCAGACATTTTCATTGAATAAGGGGAATTGAATTGGGAAATACAGTTAATCCGATGGGCGCAGTGCCAGTTGTACCATTTGACAGATCCGTTGAGGGTACAAATGGCACTATTTTATCCCAATTGGACTATCAATGGTACAAATAGTTTTATGTATGGCATCAATGTTAAGAACTAATTATTCAAACCTGGAAGTAACTCTGTTAACAGAACCAGTTTAATTTTATTTTTATACTTAGTTCCAATTCGTCACCCAGACACTTCGTGACATTATAATAAACACCAAGATGTGACATTATAACGTACTAAATGAAATGATTGCTTATATTTGACATAGCAATAACATTGTTAATAAATTTGACGAACCCTGTCTAGTTTTAAGAAACCTTAGTTTCGTTTTGTTTATAGGGTTAATAAAAAAACAAAATTGATTGGTTTGATTCTTAGAAAATACCTACATGGGGTTACAGAGGGAGCTTTGCTAATAAATAACTGGGCCGATTCCAAACCATAACATTTCATTCATAAATTCTTCAATTCAAACATATCGCAGTCCACAGCTGGACATAGGTCTCCCCCATTTAGCGCCAGATATCC
The DNA here is from genome assembly GCA_019425675.1 of Leucinodes orbonalis. Taxonomy (NCBI): domain Eukaryota; kingdom Metazoa; phylum Arthropoda; class Insecta; order Lepidoptera; family Crambidae; genus Leucinodes; species Leucinodes orbonalis. The sequence goes on from PQWD01006041.1 coordinate 131,138, forward strand.
CGGCCCTCCGCTTTCTTTATCCTGCCTCCACCAAGGGACCTTTCGCAAAACGTTGGTGCATCGGGCCGGAGGGCGTCCTGCGTTATACTTGCCAAGATGCGGTCTCCACACCAGAACTCGTCTGCCCCAATGGCCACCGGTTTTGCGACATACATGACCAGCCCACTGCCACTTCAACTTGCCGATCCGGCGGGCTATATCGGTAACTTTAATTCTCTTACGGATTAAATCATTTCTGATCTTATCCCTAAGAGAGACCCCTAGCAATAATATCGATTACATACATGATTACCGATTTTTAATATCCTAATGGTGAATTGGAAATAATGCCTAAGTATTTTATGGACAATAACAAAAAGAGATGTTTTATAGATAGACCCAGACGTTATGCAACTTTAAGTTAATCCAAAGCCAAGCCAATCCAATGCAAATTCAACTAGAATCTGACCGATTGGATATACATATTTTATGGCGCCTATAAATCTACACGGGCTGTGCCAAGCCGTGCACACTGCGCGTGATGCGTGCGGGTGCGTCCAAATCAACACGGGCGGCGCGATGTGATAGAAGACGCATGGAGAATACACCATAAGGATGGTAGTCATGCTTACCAATCTACACTGGGCCTGCGTGGTGTGTTACGGTCTAAACTCCTCATAACCATACTGGGTGGGAAGAAATGGCCATGTAGGGGGGAAGTCACACGCTGTTTGTGGTGATGAAATAGAAAACATGCACAACGTCGCATCCTACATGTAACCAAAAGTCTATGATTTTATTAACATTTGTAAATGTACGGGGACCGAAAACGTATTACGGAACAATTCATTCAGGTGATAAATGATATATCATGGAACTTTATCCTGATATTATACAAACTGACCGAAAATTTCGCTTGTTTTTCACCAACCTTCGTTGGAATTAATTAATTATAAAACAATGCGTGTTTGGCTATTGCCGAGTAGGTGTAAAGTATGGCGTGACTTGCAATGCCACGTTAACTCAAACAAGATTGTCATGCTGAAAGGCAAACATAAATATATACTGAATTTTATATTGTTTGTATTTGAATAGCACTCGTACGTATTTATTTATGAGTTGTGGGAAAGGTTGATACAATACATTCTTAGCCACCATTACTTTGTTCACGATGCAAAAACCAGGAACAACAAAATTTACTCCTGTGACCACTGTATGTTGCTCAAAATAACACAATATGTGTCACATGTAAAAATACAAAATCGTACATCGACACACAAGACGTCTCAATAAATACAGAAGTCATGCGAGTAGTGTAAAAGAGGTACTCTGTGAACGCACTTCGTGCAAAATTTAGCCCCTTTTATTGGGACCCAAAATTAGGCAACAAATGAAAGTCGCCCGAGGCGATTTAATGTTTAAATTTCCAGAGCCGAAAAGGAATTTTTATTAACATTGTTAAACTTCGCAAGTAGTGTAAAGGAGGCAAAAGAGAACGAAAAAGTGCCTGATGTTCTTGTAATGCAGTATTGGAAATGTGACTTTGTCTAACAATTTTCAAAAAATCCGTTTTACCTTATGCTGCTAAGTCAATCTTTATAACTTTTTCTAATTAAAAAAATAAAATAAATAACTGTCAATATATTTTAAAACAACTAAATAAATAAATAATAACAAGATAACAATAGATAATTTGAAAGTAACCGTATCAATATTTTATTTACTATAGCTTATTTTAAACAAACGTAACTGCCGGTTATTAAAATTCAAAATCATCCCCAACTGTTACTAAATTTTATTCGAAGTTCTTTTTTGAATATACATTCCAAAATGGTGAATTCATCGAAGTGAACCCATCGGTGCTGTCGAGTATTTTTACACGTTCACAGTACAGTTTTCATATTAGTGAAAGTTTTTAACAATTGCATATTCAGATCCACGTACGCATAAATGGTTCGGATGCCAGTTAAAATTTCTGCCATTCACAGGCCATATATGTTATTCATGAATAATTCTACAAAAGTATTTTGTTTTATGGGCTATATATTTTATACAGGTACAATGCTCTTGCTTGTATAATGGATGACGAGGAAAAAAATAGCAAATCAAATAAAACAAAATTGTATGTCATGAATTTTCACAGGAAGCGGGGAGGCAGAGAGCCAATTAAAAGACTTCCTGTAAAGACACACGAAGCAATGCACGCAAATTGTTTTAGGCTATATGCCGTGATAAGTTGACAATATATATTTTTTAATAACAGTGTCCTGCGGTATAAGATAATCTCCCGTAGTAAAACAAATTCTAAAGTCACTTCGTTAAGGCACGGCGCGGAATAACATTATTTTAATTTTTTAAATAAAAATGTTTTATGGAATAAAAATAGCCTGGGATTTTCTGTTTTACATCAGCTACCTGCCAAAAAAAGTCCCTTACAAATCTGTCAGGCCACTTCAGACACTACCTGGAACAAAAGACAGACAAAATTAAAAAAAAAGATGTTTTGACGTATCTACCGTATATGTACTCGACTCGATACTGAGTCGTCTAGGTAGGTACCACCGCAGTGCCAGATATCATCCCGTGAAACAGGAGTGTTATACACTTTTGTGTTTCGGGATGAGGGCACTGTAGCTAGTGAAATTACCGGGTATAAGAGACCTAACATCTGATGTCTCGGGTGACGGGCGCAGTACGGCATTGATGGAGGATAATGACTGTCTATCAGTTGTTGGTCTCCTTTAATGCCGCTCTGCCATGGTCTGGCGTATCACTTACCATCAGGTGAGCGTCCAGACCGTCCTGTACACTAATAACATAAAAATAATATTATTAAGCATGAAGAAAAAAACGATTCTATGAATATTACAAACAGTTACTCCAATTTTATTAATATCAATAGAATAAAGCGCTAAATATCTAGCTGGAAAAAAACCAATTATTTGCGGGACTTCAGTTTCGGCTTAACATTCGAGCGGTTTCCTTATGAATGTGAAGTCCTCCAGAAAGTTCAATAGTTATTCATGAAGGATAGTAACTTGTAGATAAGTTGAATTCTAGTATCCAGAAATGTGCATAATTGCCTTTCTTACCCTTCAGCTTTAAATGACGGCGTTACTAAAAGCGTACCTGTTGTTGCAGGAGATATCGATCTTTTCACTATATTATTGTGATATTTGGTTTTCACCCAAACTGCATGGGGACCACAAGTTGTATAAAAATATTACTATTTCAAGATAAATAGATGAGCTCGTCGTCCCCCTGCCTATGACCTCCTTCGTACGACTCATTTTGTGTAATTGTTTGAGATGTCGGCTCTTACACCAAGGGTTCCGGGTCGATCCCCGGGCAGTAAAAATAATAATATATGTTTGTATTTACAAACAAAATGTATATAAGTATATTTATTCGTTGTTAAGTATCCTTAATAGCTGCCTGTTTTCAAGGGTTTTCCATCTAAACTTTAACCGTTTCGAACATTGTTAAACTTGAGTTTGAGTTTATTCAAAATCCTGTAGCTGATCATTTAAGTATCCTTTTGCATTAATTAAATCGCTTTGGTATTTGATATTCAGGTTTCTGGAGGGGCTTTTTGGGAAGGAAATTTAAATATAAAATCCTAAAACCAGTTTTATTTCCAGCTAAATTTTAATAGATGTTATTAAGTAATCTACTCGTATTTACATTGCCCTTAAAATGTTGGTACTATGGAATGGATTTAATTTGTGAGACTTTGACCCGTGTCTATTTTTGCTGACTTAAAAATAAGACTTATTGTCTTTTAGTTAAACTGTGAATAAGGTATAATACTATATGCGAGTACAGGTTATACTTAAATGTTAATTTAAGGAGGCCAAATCTTGTTCAAACCAAGGCATTCTCTTAGTCCCCAAAACTAAGTGCAAGAGGTACTTTTCGTAAAATCCAGATGTATAATGCTGAGTTTATGACGATAAATGCGGACATTGGGCTCCGCAGTCCATTAGTATTCGGGCTTGGTTTTACTTGTTCATACATAAATTATCCTCTTTTAGAGTGCCAGGAACAACTGAAACTTCGTTAACTAAATGTTTCGTGTTCACTGCTGAAGTGACTTGACACAAATTAGTTTTCAATTTTAGTACAAGCGCTTTTGCTTGCAGAATGTTAGGTCTCAGCCTATTTTGGATCAATCTCACCGTCTCGTTAAGTCTTACACGAATGAAGCTTAACAAACATACAAATGAAGCGATCTACGTTTATTTCACATAGAACATTTTGTATTGCCTTCGTCGTTTTAACTTTTTAAGGGGGATTCCGTTTCTTGCCATTTGGCTACGGAACTCTTAAATGATGCTCTCCTTCTGCAGGGGTGGTACTTCCCGCACAACATGACTATGGGGAGTTTGAGCACAAACCCACCACGCGGGCTCAGTGCAAATTGGTGGATGCTAACGACTATCATACAATAATATTACTTCGCCTCATCTGGTACAAAATTGCTGATGTATCATTATAGTAGTATTTTAGGCGATGGCGGAAACCCCCATGTGCTCATCAAATGAACGCACCACTAGACGCTATTCATCGGACGTTTCTGTTTCATAACAGAGTTATTTGTTAAAGCTTTAAATTTTATTAATAATAATTTCCAATCTGATTTCAAAAATACAAGCAATCGAAAACATTTTTAATATTATGATAAAGTTTGGCTAATGGACGAAAATACCAGTTATGTGTGGTTAAGTTTAGGTAAAATACCAGTGATAAATTGATGAGATTTGTGCTCACCCACAATGTGCTAAAGCCTAAGTGTCCATAGGATGTATCAAAATAATTTGTCACTCGAGTAAGCTGATGTAACGTTTTGGATTATAGTATATATGTGGAGATGGGTTTCGTGTCACAAGTGTCATGAGTTTTAAAAAATTAAGAATACTTGAGTATTCTTGAGTACTCAAACATGAATAAATGTTATACAGTCATGAGTAAATTTCCAAAAAAAACAAAAAGTGATTGCGTTTTGTGATTAGTTTTGTTTTATTTTAATTTCTTAAGCATTTTTTTAAGTTTGCATTTTTTAAGAATTAATTATATAAAAATTTAATTAGGATTTTAATTTAGAGTGCTAAACATAAACTTTATTCTGTATGTGATAATTATAAAAATTTAAAAATTATTGACTGTACTTGTGTGATATTTTTCTATAAACGGAACAATATAATTGTGTTCGGCTTACTTATTTGATTTCATACAAAATACGACAAAGAACACTGCCCTAGCGAAAAGCAAAGCCCATTTTATCCAACGAATGCGCTGTATTGTCGTTGATTTTATCAGTACGAATAATACGAGCGTTTGTTTCAGGCGAGGTGATGGATCTAATGGCGCTAGTTGGTTCCGCGGTGAACTTCGTGCTGTACTGCAGCATGAGCCGGCAGTTCCGGCAGACATTCACGAGGCTGGCGCGGAAGGTGCTCCCACTGCCCGCAGCTAACGGCGCTCCCCTGGTACCTGTAAAAGCGTAGCGATCACAGCTTGCCACCACATCGGTTGTGCAAGTTTAGTTCACCATGAGTTAGCTGTAAAGAACTTTATTTAAGATCAGTGTTCGGAGATATTGTGATAGTGGAAATCATTAGAAATACCAACTAGCTATAGATTTACAGATTGTGTAATTATAATTATCGATTATGAAATAATTGAAGTAGATTGACCAAAATAACCAGCAATTGTAAATATTTCTCTTTAGTAGGAAAGTACGACTAGGTGTTTTAATAGTCAATAATGTTGAATCTGTTCTCGGCTTTTCGCATCTTCTTCGTTGCTGTAAGTAGCTGGCTATTTGTAAGCTAAGTCACGTGGCAAGATAAATTTGAAGGCGGTTTAGCTAACAGGCTTTGTGGATTTGCTACCCGAAGTTTGCATTTTAGTAACCTAGCTGCCGACAGATAAGGAATTTAGTATACATTCATAATATTATGTACTAGTTATTAGGGGCTATTTTAATGACATGTATATAGTGAGGTGCTAGGCACAAAACTGTTTATTGCACTAATGGAATTGGATTAGTATGTTCTCGTAACAAAGAATGGGTTAAGTCACAATAAATAATGTAGTTGTCATAATATTATTTTATAATAATTTTGCTAACAACCTTACTGATTAACTTGTTTCATTATTTTATGAAGATTTTTGAATGGATAATATTTTGACGTGTAATATATATTCATTTAAACTTGTATTAGAATCAAAATATGGCTTAAAATACGTTTTGGTAAACGTGTCATTCATAATTCCGTTATTATATCTACATTTATAACATAGATGCCAATTGTTTGACATTTTCCATTGATGCATTTATCATTCTGTCAAATAATAATTTACCTCATGATATTATTGGCTGGACATTGATTTAATATAAAAGTTCTATGCAGGTATTTAAAAACTATTTTTGATATTTATAAGTAACAAAAATTCAACTTAATTAGGTGTAAAAGTGTATAACAAACACAAGTGAATCAAATTTTCAAAGAAAACGGTCTAACTACACTATAAATCAGCATTTGGTTAACAATAAGCGTTATTTTACACATACTGCTAAATTAATAATATGATATGATTATGATTACAAAACTTGAATCATATAAGAAACTTATTACTTTTACTTGTTGAAAAATTACTAATACTAACTCTTACGACTATTGTAACTACATATTTCGTGATCTTTATATACATATATGCATACCTTCTATGAGTTTGTAAGTATGATCGGTCGACCAGGTGGGTTACCGCCATCATTTAAAACAGTGTTACTATTTTATTACTTCGTCTTTTCTGGTACAAAAATGCTGTTTTAAGAGACTGTGGTTACCCCCAGTAATACAAATTTTAAGAATAACTTACAGAAACTGGCAAATCGTCGGGTTATATAAATAATATTATTAACAGTTCAGATTTAATCTTACAAATTGAAAAAAACTGTAAGAATATTCAATTTTAATTATAAAAATATTCCACAGTCAGTGAAAGCATTTTAAAATTTTGTAGTATCATGTTTTGCCAAAGAATTGAACGAACCAATTATGTTTTTGTAACTCGATTCCATTACATTTTTTTTGTTTGGTCAAACCGTTATTATTTTAGGTACTGCGGCCTTTGCTATTCTTTGATATAAATTTATTTCAGATTCTGGAATTTATTAAGACTTCATATAATCAACTTTCAAAGCTTCTACAGCATAATTATTGTGTAATATATTGCTTGTTATTTATGGCTTTGCCTTTGTTAATAAAAAACTGTACAGTTTAAACTTATATTTATTATGCGATGGCTTTCTAAGATATGAATCTAAAATCATTCTCATCAAAACGTGAAGCATTTTAACGGAGTTAACGAGGTTCAGTTGAAATCTTCAATAACGGAAGTCGTTGAATGATTCCTTAAGACAACGGTGGACGATGTTGCTCTAGCAGTTGACATCAAGTTCAATTTAATTTTATTATTTTACCTATAACATTATTAATATAAACTCTATTTACAGAAATTTTCTAGAACGCGCATAACCAGACATAACAACTTTGGTTACAAAATCAAAATATTTTCCAATTCAAAAATCAAAATTCAATTTAGGTCCATAAAGACTTATTAACACTTAGTAATGTAAAATTTGATTCTACCATTAGTTCAGACTGTAACTATCTACTGAGAAGAATCCAAGAAGAAACTCGGTAGTTACTCTTTTCAAAAAAAGTTTGTTAATGTTTAAAATATATTTGTTTATAAAATTTACTTTGCCTTCTTTTTTAAATTTAATTGGTTTTCTATTTGTAATTTGTGGATGCCAAATTATACACTGTTCTGATAAATTAGGTGACAGTGTAAGTAACAATAAACAAATGAAATCAGGTATGGGATAACACTCCGAGTGGAACCAGAATCAAGTTTCGTCCGGTTGAATCAACGAGGTCCCCCAAATGTTTGTTCAGTAAAATGGTTTAGATTTCCGATTCGAAGGCACGGAATAGGTAATTTTCCCGAACCCTTTCTATTAACCACGATTGTATTCGATCACCGAGAAGCTGCAAATTGGTCTACGAACTTGAGAGGTGGACGTGAGCGGTAAATTTGAGTATTTCAATTAGTTAACTTTGTACTCGGCTAGACTTGATAGAGATTAGTTACAATGTTGCCTTTACGTGATCCGTGAAATGATTCCACGAACATGTGGGATTAACCAGACGAGTTATAACAACTTATTCTATAATGTCTGGTATTACCCAGAATAAAGGACACAATTTTAGTCGGTCACCACAGACAAGACCTCAGGAAAACTACATCGCAGCACTCATCAATAAGTTTTTTAAGACCTGTTAAAACTTAATCTTTTGACCAGCGCCTTCGATATAGCCAAAATGTTAGTTAATTATAATATGTTAGAATTCTGGTGATGAAAATTCTGAAATTAGCGGAAGGTATCTGGTATGTTACAACATAAAATATACATTTCAAAGTCATTCTAGATGTATGATATGAATAATGACCCAACCTCACATTTACATACTATATGTATGTAGAGCATTCTGTGACAGAAATGCAACATGATACAAATAAGATGAATGGACGAAAATAACGAGTGTATTGTTCGTTCCAAAAAAGGTGCAGCCAAGAGTGCATATCGAAAAAGTGCAGTTACTTAAAACTTTTACATTCGTCAGATTTAGTGGATTATAGTAGTCTGAAAACAAGCTTTAAGATTAGTCAATAATCCCGGTGACTTGTTTTGCATCTGTTATCCTGATACTCCTTTATGTCGTCGGGTCATTTAGACTATGGTCGCACTTCGCTTGCTGGGATACTATATGATTTCAGAGCGGTTTAGAATGATTTTTTACCAAGACAGCTGACATGTGCTCACTTAATATGGTCATCACATCTTAAAGGTTAGTTTTTAAGGCAAAAATTTGATTTATTTAGGTGGTTTATTATTCTCATTGTTTAAACTCGCCAAAACAAAAATAATTTTATCAAATGAAATATTATTATATATTATGACTATCATAAATAATATGGCTTGTCGAAATAAAACAAATTCTGGGTAAACGTGTACCATCATAGGCCTCGTCATCGCTTACCACCAGGCGAGACTGAGGCCAAAGGTAAACCCATCGAGAATGAAAAAAAATACAATAAAACCGAATGTATTCAAATAAATTTCACTTTATAAGAATATCCATTGATCCATTCCCAACAGCTGCTGTATTAAGGCCGCCCTCGGCCCAGTTCAGCAAATTGTATGAAGAAACTTGTATATTTTTGTTTTATGAGAAGTAGTGATGTTATTTTTTGGATGACCGCTTGCCGCTTGATCCAATGATTGAAATACACAAAACTTAGGTTGTGGACTCAAGCTTCCATTAAAAGATAACAATGATCTATTGTTATATTGTAATGGTCTTTTAATAAACAAAAAACCAGTAGACAAATTATTGAAATCGTGGGTCACATTGCAGGAGTTATTGCGGTTATGTAAACACAATTTAAACTAAATTTCTGGAATAAAAAGAATAAAGAGGGCATAAATTGAGGGTCCTTAGCAACTAACGATATAATAACAAATAGTCCTGGGGGTTTCCGCAATCTTTTAAAACAGTATTAGTATAATAATACGTTTAAGTAATGTAACACTGTTTTAAGAGATGGTGGTAACCCCCCTGAACAACGAAAGAGATTATGTTACGATCTATCTTGTTGACCAGCCGCATTGGATCAGTGCTGTGGGAAATGGTTTCTAATCTCACCTAAAATGGAGAAAGGTTATGTCTATATTAATGATAAATATAATCTTCGAATTTTGTAATTTATGAAACGCGCAGAATTAAGGGATCAGAGTTTGACACAATGTCCCAAATGACAGTTTGGCGTCACAATCAATATTTACGGATGAAACTAAATTTATCATGGAGCTGAAACTTGACAGTCGTAATAGATACACAAACGCGAGTAAAACTGACGATATTGATATTGGGAAATTCGAGTTATTAAATACTGAAGTAGCTGAGCAGATTGAAGACCATAGCTTTTATCAGATAAATAATCGTCAATAGTGGAATAAGCTTTAATAAGGTGTTTATTTATTCCTGCTTAAATCTGGGACTAGATAACGTGTGTCTATAGATTTTAAATTCTCTAAAACTAAATTCATAAGCATATATTACGACACGACGATTTACTTGGAAACTACATATGATATTTTGGTACTCAGGATACCATTGTTAATCGGATTTAAGAGGGTTCTGCAATTCAACGCTAGTTTGATGTATACGGGTAGATAGAATGGCTGAAATACGTTTGTTGAATAATTGAAGGCAACAGTCTATGTCGTTTGTTTAATTGATTCGCTTCGGATCTAATCGTAACACAAGACAATATTTCCTCTGTACGTTGCGTTTTACACATATGTACTATTATACGACGACTTCAACAGGGTATGAATAGAAAATTTTATCAACGAAGTATTGTATTTGAAAATTTACCTAGATAATCAATAATAAAATACAACGACAAACAATGGTACAGAAAATATTGTTTTGCTCAAAAATGGATGATTGAGTTCAGCAAAATGCGTAAGTAAATTGGGCTTAAGTTCTAAAATTCAAATAGCATTCTGCTTATTAAAATACAATATACTCTATCGGCTTAAATAAAGTTCAAAACAGCTTGAAAAGTTTGCAAAGGCTAGGCAAGAGCAATATTATTAAAAATCTGAAAGGAAGAGTGTCTCTCAAATATTTTCATTTGGGTGTTTCGATTATGAATTATTTTTAAAATAGAGCGAAATTTTTGCTGTGTACCGTTACTCAGTTAAGAAATCCAACAGAATCCATGGTTCTAAATATTAAGATAGTGTTTGACACAATACTATAATACTACTACTACTGTATAAGTACCTGTGTTGAAGACGAATTTAGAAGCGTCGGAATTTTAAGCTAAAATGCATAAAACCATTACCTTTATCGCGATGAGACTCCCTATAAAGGGGCAATATGTTAAATCAGGCAATGCTAAGCTGGAATAAGTCTGGAGACCAGTGAAATTAATTTTTAAAAGTCGTAGGACTTTTTATCTTTACACGTATCTCTTTCTTCGAATGTTACTCCATACAACCCAATTGTGGACATTACAAGTTTCTTCCCCGTTTTAAAAGAACGTATAGATCGCTGCGTCATCGCTTCATGGCCGCATAGTGAAAGTCACTTAGTGCGATTTTCCCCGTTTGGTTGGGATATTGATGCCTGTATCATGAGATTCTGAAGTCTGAAAAGAAAGATGTATCGTTTTTCGATTGGCGCGTAAAGTTTCGATCCTTAACATCATTAACAGTCGTATAATATTAAAAAATGAAAATGGGCTTGTAGATTAATTAAAATGTATAACATAAACACAGGAATTATTACTAAGAACCTTCCGTGTAAAGATTTGTCCTTACATATATAAATACATGAGCAAATCTGAGGAGTGAGATAGTGTTACTTTACTATCACTGCAATTACTTTCACTTCTGCACAAAGGTCTCCTTTAACTAGTGGATGGAGATTGAGTTTGCTTTTTGGGACTTGCTAAGAAAAAATATATGCTTTTGTTCTGCTTTGTTAGGTCCTGTCTACACTCAATTTTCCCGAATTTATAAATAGAACGTCAGGATGTGAAGGCACAACTTACTCGTACTGTGTTATTAAGTATTTCATAAACTCAGGTCAGGAAGGTTTTCAATTTAATTTAAAAAGAAAATATACCTGTACAAAAATATAAATTGAAAGTTTGAAATTTAGTTATTAAGTTAGCAAACACAATTTGTCCTAAAACAATATTTTGTCAGGACGATTTGCCGGCTGCTTTGAAAAGTGAATGGCAAATGGTAGAATTGGCAAAATGGTGAAATAAACAGAATAAATAACAAATTAAATAGTAATTAATGAATTATTATGTCTAGACTGGTTTCACCTTTGAACAAGGCTCACTTAGATAGTTATAATTTCGAAGTTTAATTAATAAGTTGGGAACAGGAATAACCTACACAGTAAGTTTCATAAACGTGGCGATGGACAAGTACGTTATCGGGCGAGACGAGAGTTCCCAACCAAATTGCTCACACGTTTATTCATCAGGCCATACCCTTTCCCTAATGAAATACATATAAAGATGTTTCGTGACAGAAACTATTAATTCTTTCCAAAATTGTTTGACTGTGAACCGATGATGTCCTAGTGTCGATGGTAAGAACAGATTGTCTAATGCGTATAAGGCAAAAAAGACACAAATCATGAAAAATTTCCTGCAATCGGGAAAAGGTTTTTTATAAAATTACAGTACAATTACATTAAAATAAAGTAGAAATTTATACGGTAAAAGGTAACCTGGCAGCTTTTTTAAGTTAACTATGAATATTGTTAGTCATCAAAAATGGATATTTTTGATGACTAACAATTTTCTTTGTAAACATTCTTGTAGGGACTTAGAAAAATACATATATAAATTTCAATAACCATTTTCATTAAATACACTGTTATATTTGATTAAAATAAACTTCAAATAAAACGCCATTCAATTTGGTGTTTCAACAAATTAAGGTTAATTTAATTATTTGAATTTACATTGGACTGTTTCTTGATTTTCAGTAGCACCGGAAAATTATAACGTCTTCAATTTAATGCTGAAATTTATTTTGTTGGAGAGAAAACGTTTAGTGCGATTTTGTTACTTGTTAGGACGCAATAAATTGGACGAGTACAATAAATCAGCCTGCGATTGTTACTTTATTAATAAATTAGTCCGAAGTTAATCGATACATGAATATATTGCTGGTGACCCGTTTGACATGGCTACATGGACTGGGTGGAGCTTTCGAAATGGATACAAATGACACTTCATTGTGCCAGGGCCGATTAATGCAGGACTCTCAGCTAGCGGTATAAAAGTGACTGAAACTTTACTCAATTAGTAAACCTTTGTACAAGGTGACAAATACTGTACAGGCAACGGCGATCACTAATTCTGGCTTTTTTTATCGGGAAGTTAACCCACAAAAAATGTTTAATCACTCTACTCAGCTCGCGTCGCAACCTGTTTTTCTTTGGTTCCAGAACCTTCGGATAATTCTTTTATTGGCTGTGCTTATGGTCAAATAGCTAATCGATAAAACACATCGTCTAGAAAAGCAAGTACAAATCCAATTTGTATAAAGCCTTTTGCTATCCCTTTAATGGTAATTATAGCGTCATTGAAATTTTTATGATTATTCACATCATGATATCTTGATCTTGATTTTTTTTTCTCCATAGAGAGGTTATTTATGCTACAGGGGCAAAACGAGCAAACGGCACATCTAATATCAAAAGACACCGCCACAATTGGGTATTTGACACCACTAATCGTTGACGCACTTTTTATGAACTGTCAAAAAGGAACGTTTCCATATATTTTGTATGAGATTATTGAAACGTGACGTCATTGCTCACTATCATCAATTGACCTAATATTTATTGGTTTCAGTGTATTTAAAAATACAATATTGCAAATAAACAAAAGTGATCAATGAAACGACATGTAAAATAAAGTGCACTTTTATGAAAATAAGGTTTGTTATTTTATTGCGAATGGTGGAGAATACCGAATAGTAGAAGGTATAGTTATACATTGATGCCCCTTTAAACAAGTATACGCTCTTTTTACTGCTTGTGACAATATTTTCAAACTAAGCAGACATCATTGATTGTAGTGGCAACTGGCAGCTGTTGGCAGTCATTACAAAACTTTGTAAATCATATCAAAAAAGTGATAGGAACTGTTTCTATTTGGACAGCTGACGTGATTGAGGTTTATATTATGATCCTCAGAGTGGGATAAACAGTGTAGTGTAAATCAGTAGATTTGTGACGAAAAGACTTAAGTCACAAGCATTATGACAAATTGGAGTAGAGCAGTAGCGTACGACTAACTCTGAACAAAGGCCTAGATATTCACTTCTATGGGTACCGAACCCTGGCAGTCAAATAAATACATCGTCTATCCACCACCCAAAACTGGCCTAGGATATCAAGAAGCTTTTTGACCCATTGGATTTTTTCATCACTTTTACAACAACAAATTGACCTCCTACGGATATCCTGTTATAAGATGTCAGTAACTATTTTGACTTTATAATGGTGACAGCCTGATAAAAAGTATGGTTACCTGCTTTAATATTTTTATATCTAGTCGTCCACTGAGAAGACCTAAGTCCTTTTACGATAATACTTGTACTAAGCGGTGTATTAAGTGCTTGGCATTTTTTCACAGAAGATATTCAATTTAATATGTTGTGCATCAGTGCGTATTAAAGAAAATATTACGATGATCAAGATATTATCTAATATATTCCAACTTCAAAGTAAGAATATTAATATTCATAGAATCCAGCTAGAATACATGTCAAGATTATATACGGACTCCACCCAGGGATATGTTTACTTACGATCATAAGTACAGGAGAATAACGTACGAATTATATAGTTTTGGAGTAGAAGGGAAAGCTACAGTAGTATAGTCTTAATATTTGTCTTAATACGATCATTATTCGTCCCAAAAATAAAGACTTCATGTGAATTCACCTAAGGAATCAATTATTTTTTTGCCATGCTTACAACTTTCGGGTAATGAGATTAAGCATGAGTTGCTTGTGTCGAACATTTGAAAATATTCATAATTATGATACGAGCTAAACCGGTATAAAGCGGATTTTCATTATACCACGAGTATAGGCCACGGTGAAAAAACAAATAATTAAAATGAAATACAAAAATATTATTAGAACTAACATGAGAAGGTTATTTTACATAATTGATACGAAATAATATAAAACAGTTTATTTTAACAACTAGAGGTTAAGACAGAAATAACGTTGTCTAAAGTTATACGGGTATATTTCAAGCAATATGAAAATGAAATGAATCAGCTATTTAATTTTTTGAAATCTAATTCAATGTAAGTAATTATTCTAAAGTATTGTTACAATCGGGATACACCGAGAAGTATTACGAAACAAGTGTACACACGTACCTATATACTTAAAAATGCAACTATTACCTGTATAGAAGCTACATCATTGATTGATTATGAAAGCCCTGCTTCACTTTGTTGATAAAACTTCAACAGTGTATTAGCAGAAAACAGCAGGAATCACTGATTAAAAGTATGAGACATTGTTTCCAATTGTTGCAATACATTGCACCCACATGTGCTAAATATATTATGTTGTTTTAGTTTAGAGGTCACCGTATCTCAACTCTTTCTGCTACGTCAGCAAGGCCCATAAAAACGTAAAAGTGCATTTGATGTTTTTTAAATTTAACGACACCCATTTCTAATAATAAAAACATTAGCATTTGTGTCATGGGTACATAGATACGTATATACGTTTGTGTAACCAATACCCTCATACCCGCGTAATAAGGTAATTCTAATGAAGTCGAGGTTACCGGTGGATATAATGGTACCTACCTATTGTCCTGAATGGTCCTGTGGATGGAATAACTGTATAGGTTACCTACATGTCAGGCCAAAGTCATCGAGAACCCGTTGATTAAAATTAAAAAAAAAACAACGAACCTTATTATTTATATTAAAATTTAAATAGTGCGTGCTTTCTTTGTTTTGAAAAAATAAGCTAGAAGCTCAATCAACAATCAAGCATTTTTGGCAATTAGGACACTTTTTACAAACATTAAACTAATTCAGCGGATTCAAACCATGGATTTCAACGGAAAGATGGTCGTCAACTTTTTACAAATTTTGAAATGGTGGATTATTAGATTTATTTATTTCTATCCTACAATACTTATCGTTATGTTCTACATTTGGAACAATATTTTCTGGTTTTAACTGGTCTGGTTTATGTAAGTAAGTTTTTTTTAAAGCACGTAAATATATGCACACGTTATGGAGGTAGGTTTTAATAAATCTTTCGGGTTAGCAAAACGTCTATCGTAGTCAACAAATCTTTTTCTTAATATGAAGAACTTTAACCCAAAAATAATAATAGGTAACGTCTACTAAATGTAAATTTAACAGTATAATACTTCAATATCTA
Source organism: Leucinodes orbonalis (assembly GCA_019425675.1). Classification (NCBI taxonomy): domain Eukaryota; kingdom Metazoa; phylum Arthropoda; class Insecta; order Lepidoptera; family Crambidae; genus Leucinodes; species Leucinodes orbonalis. The sequence continues at coordinate 147,222 of PQWD01006041.1, forward strand.
TGTCCTAGTCAGTTTATACGCATATTGTAGTATTAAATTAAAGATATTAATGTTATATACTGGAAAACACATAAAAGTAATTGTACATAAATGATAGCAGTTTTCTATAGCACACTACTTGTACATGTAACAAAATGAGACGTTTTAGTGAAATGTACTAGAGATAGAGCTTAATAAATAAAAATATAATGATAATGATATAATATTTTATTAATGTTTGTGTATACCATTCTTATATTACAAAAACTTTGACCTTTTGCAACCAGAGATTATGTACATGTCAAATAAAATGTTAATCATACGTGATCGATTCTATGATAATAGTAATTTTCATTTCATTGCAATGATTTTGATAATAAGACTATATGATTCCGGTTACAGCTTTGTAAATGGATTATGAAAATCAGAGATGTCCAGCGAAAATCATAACAGGCGCATATTTATTTATAGTTTCAGATTACAATAAATGAAGCCAGTTTGACTGAACTTTATTTCATACATTTTTTTATATTATATATATTGCATTATGATATTGCATTTTTGCAGTATATTTAGCAAAATTGACTAAATGTTCACGTTTTTTTATCCTGGGCTACTTTAAATATTATAATATTTATTAAGATTTAATTTGTCTTAATTTGCTCTTAATTGAAATCATTGTTATGTAAATGTTACAGTTATCGTTCAATGCGCCGGCGATATGATACGACCCAAAATAATTGTCGTTTAGCTTTGTTTTAATTGCACGGTATCGTAAACTTTTATTTTGTCGCAATAATAAATTAGGGCTGCCCTGTTTTATTCTCGATTAACATAATTGTATTTGTTCCCTTAAGTCGCCTTGTCAACACTTTGAACGCCGGGAATCCAGACACAATAGAAAATCTATTGTGTCTGGCGCTTTAAGGCGTCATCGACGGTCAATGGGTTAATAGTTATAAATTTTATAACTAATACATTTTTATCGAATGAGTTATACATTTGGTTGTGTTATTGATTATATTCTTTCTATATTATTGGATAAAAGTTCGAGATATTAGTTTTTGTACTTAATATTAAGACGTAGATATATGTCGTGCCATCAATAAACATGTATTGTTTAGTAGTTAGGTACCAAAAATATTGTGTATAAATGTATACGTACAATAGAGTTTAAATTGTAATTGGAACTAATGACTTCAAAGTGGGCCTTAGTAATAACAACGGAATTTCCATCGTCTACCATTCTAAAAAATATGGACCCATTTGTTTGGATATTATATTAAAACTAATCACTTAATCAGCCAAAATCATGGTTTGAATCAAAGGCTTTCCCCAATTGATTACCAGATATTCCGGTCTGTGGATGCCTGAATTAATTCTACCAGTTTAAGTCATTAGACTAAAGAACCGCGGAGATATTCAAAAAAACTTTGACCGTAACTGTGCGTGGTAAATCAAGCCAATGAAAGGCTTAGCTACTAACACGATTGCAAAGAAGTGAAATATGTAGGCACACTTTATATCCTATGAAGTGTTGACGAAGACCTTGTCCAGGAGTTGCTTGTGTGAAGCATTATTTTTTATTTGCGCTTGAAAATGCATTAAAGTAATATATGATAAGATAACTATTGATTATATTTTATACTTTTGCCTATCACGAATAGATTAAATATCACTCAAATGGATGGCGGTGAAACTGAGTATGGACTCATAATAACTTAATTAAAGTTATGTGCGTGTTTGCCTTAACTACAAACCGCTATTCGGTGAAATAAAACTTGGAATAAATGAAATAATGAAACTGGTTGTCAACAGCTATTATGTGAGAGATTTTATGAAAATCCAGAAGATTACTGTTTTAATTAACACTTATAGGAATAACTGTGTATGTAGCTTATATAATATTTAAACATGCTGCGAATTGCAGACATCTTCAACACCAATGTATTATACTAATAAGTTTCTCATCAGTGTGTATGTGCACGTTATCGTATAAATATTTGACCACTGTAAATAAAAATGTTAAGTATTTTTATATCATGTTGTTTTTTTAACCTGCCCTATTCCTTGCATTGTACAAGCACTACACACATTTTTTTGTACTTAAAAAGTATAGTCAACAAAAGTAGTATTGGTAAACTTTACTTATCCAATTACATTCGAGTTTAACTTAACTATTTCTTTTCTTCACTTTTGATATTATTTGTAGGATGATGTTAGGCACTGCTTAAATCAGTGTCTAAGTTCTTTGGATAATTTTAAGTAGGAATAAGAATATGAATACTTAATTTCGGAACCATAGGTTATTTATGATGTTACATTAAGTAAGCATTAGGCACAGAGCTTTTTAAGTATAAACGTTTAATGCGATTTAAAGCACAATGACTTATTAGTTCCAAATAAAACATTTGAATTAGAATTTATTATATGTTAATCGATTCGATGGTATTATTCAGCACATGACTTAGTAAATGAAACGAACATAAATAGGTAAATTAGTAGTAGGTCCCTACATAAAAGCTTTCATCCAATCACAACTCTATTACTGATAAATGACATTACCTACATTAGGGAATGTGTTCGAAACTTGGTTCAGCCGCTATAAATGTTTGAATAGCTGTCCATCGACCAAATCGAAGTAAGTTATCAATTTGATGAATATGCTTCCCATGAAGGTTAGCGGAAGCCCGTATTTGGGTTTCGCAAAATACACCTAAGCCGGAACCCCAATCAAACCGTTGATCCAAAGTTTGTTATAAAAGAGAAAATTGAATTCGTTATTGAACGTTTAGAATTAGCTTTGTACCTACACGAATAAAATATTCAATATACATAATTGTCCAAGTTCACGTGTCTACACAAGGCCCGTAATTTGTAAGTGAATTAGTCTTCGTATTTCATACTTCAATGGGTTTGTTTTGAAGTTGAAATGAAGTATGCAGAGTAATTAGGAACCATTTGGAGTTGAAATGAAGTATGCAGAGTAAGTAGGTAATGTAACAATTAAGTTTATATTAACTACTGTTCGAGCTCATGTACAATAGCTAATGAATTTATGATCCTATTATATAAATTATTTATTTGCCTTTTTATATGCGCACCGCCACACGCTTATGCGCCGCGTATGGGCCGTCACCCTCGCTGTACACTTTATTTTTGAGTTGTACCCGCTAATTTTTTGTTACTTTGTTATGAATCGGGATACTCTAAAAGCTTGCATTTGGTCAAGGTATTGCTTATTGGATCCTATGACAATAATGATTTAATTACTTTATAAAATTATCTATTTCTGTAGAAAAATAATGCCTTGTATAAATTTAATGTTATGCAAATGTATTGCTAATAAAACAGATTGTATGTTTAATAAATAATATTTATTTATGGGTTTTACAGATCATAATTTTCTGAAATAAATAATTCGATTCAAATAAAATGTAAAAAAAAGAATTGTTGGAGATATTTGTCTAAACGAGAATGTTTAAATGAATATTGTTATTGAAATATGTAGTGGATGATATTAATTTGTTCTTTTTAATTAAAATATGTTTAATACAATGTACAATACTTACCATGTTATATGAAGAGCGGGACTGCCTGATACAAGTATATGCGTATACTTAAAAGGCGGTCTCAATCACTTACAGCAAAATTAATCATTGTGAATGTAAATAAACATTTTTTCATTTTTCATTTCATTTCATTATTTAAACTTACGAATAATCAAAAAGAGGTTCTAGTTTACATGGTGCCCCAACAGTAAGCGTAGTGTATTATACCTTGAGCGCTATATAAATAAATAAATAAATATCCACTGTCATACACACAGAACCATCTAGCCCCAAGTTAAGTGTATTATGGGTACTAAACAACTGATAAACATACTTATATATTTTTTCTTGTAAATACATACATATTATACATAGAAAACACCCAGACCATTACAAGCAGACATGTTCATGCACACAAATGTTTGTACTGCCCGGGGATCGAACCCGGGACCCTTGGTGTAGCAGCCGACCTCTCAACCGTAACACCAAATGGGTCGTCTGTATCTGTATCTATAACTACATTAGCTTGCCAAAGTCTTTACTTATTTTAACCGAAAGTGACCTGGAATCTTAATTGATATAGGCACTAGTCACACACAGCAATAACAAAGGCCTCACCTTATGACGATAACATTAACGACGTTGACGTTAGGGAAACCGAGTAGCATGTTTATATGTACATTATGCCTTGAGAGTGTCACGTTAAATACCTTATTGACGAGACAAATCAGCCACTATAACGTAGATACTTAATTGTAACAAGTCAGTAAGTGAGTAAACATAAATGGCAGTATTAACGTTAGTGCGCCTTTGTCGTTTATAAATGTAACTTGAAACTGTAAAATATCTATGGAACTCCTTGCATAAATTATACACATACAAATAACTATTATTTTAAATCTATGCAGTAGTCTAGCATACAAGTACAAAACCTTGGTAACGAAAGCCAATCTCAGTTACTCGCAGTGCATCGTGCCGAACACCTGAAAAGACTTTTGCGATCCAACTACAACCATTGGACCTGCGCAGCGGAAACTCCCTTATGTTGGAAGTCCGTAAGGAAACCTTCAAATAGCAGTGGAAAACATAGATCTTTCCAAAACAGAGCGTATTTCTATTTAAGTGTGGCGATCCACACTTAAATAGGAATACGCTCGATACGATATTTCCTCACCAATGCGTCGCTTTATCTGGAGTGATGTTACGGCATCACAGAAAATTTCCGTGAAACGTTACGTTGTACACAGTGTTATGCTGTATGCGGAGGCCCGATGTGCTTTTCCTCATCCATTGACATAATTTTCATCTCCCTTGTTAATGGTCTTCATCACAAGTTGTTCATGGGTGGACCACAGAAACTATCTGCTCGTTCGAAAAAACATACAAAATTTTTGAACTGGCATTTTTTGGGTTGTATGCTCGTGTATGCTTTCGTGTTGAGTCGTATGAATATTTGCTATAGAATACAGACCACTGCTTGTCAAAGCATATGGTATAACGATTGAGAATTCAGTTACCACAGCTAGGGTTCCGATTTCAGTATACGTGCGGTGCGCATACATTTTGTATATGGATGATTGGTTTGTTTGGTGGCACTTCTATTGGGGTTTATTGATGCTGGCCAATATTTGAGAAAGGTACTAATTTGTGACTAGAAAAAATCGGTGATCTGTTTTTCCATCAACAGGTATTGCACTACCGTGGCAAAGTACGTTTCGGAACCCCTCAACTTTACGGCGGGGGCTTAGAAATTAACAGATTAAATTAATTAGTAATCAAGGAGTCTCTTATTTTTATCTTCTAAATAACTTTTTTCTACAACGTAGTTTAAAATATTTATATAGAAATATTCGTTATAAGTATTTGTTCTACTCGCAAAGCCTTTTGCTATTTATATTTTTCTTTGTATTGCCAGATAGTTCGAAATAACAGCTGGTTATTTCTTCTCACTGAATCAATTATCATCAACGTGCATACATGAACATGGAAGATTTCCTTTATCTTGTTATAGCAAATAGCATGAATTTCTAAATCGTTTATACGAAAGCCTACTTATCACAAACAAAATCTGTTGAAATATATTGAATGAGGTTTTCTTTTATTTTCTGCTTGTCATGATTCAAGTACCTACTTGATATCTTAAATATTCTGTATTTGTAGATGAGAGATTATATTCATCTGAAGTAAAAACACGTGCCGAAGCGAGGAACGTGTCTTCAGTTTTTATGCCTCTTATTTCATATTTCACGGTATCACATAATCGTTACCGAGTTAATTAGGTAAGAGGAGGCAGTTAATTTCTGAAATTATTTGAATTCCGTCGAATTTTGTGCATAGTCTTGCTATAAAATATTATATGTGAAATCCGGTTATCGAAACAAAAATTTTTTTTGGAGTTTTATTGGATGTGTTTAAGACTTTAGGTAGGTAGTATGCTAGTTAATGACTATGATATTTCCCTTTATCATCATCATCATCAGCTCATTAAACGTCCCCACCGAGGGGCACGAGCCTACCCGTATAGGGTGTATAGGCCTTAGTCGTCCACGCGGGCCCAGTGCGGGTTGGACGACTTCACGCACAACCTTTGAATCTCTTCGCAGGTGTGCATGAAGTTTTCCTCACGATGTTTTCCTTCACCGTAAGAGCGACGGATAACGTACATATATTTTTCGAAAATTCGAAAACGTGTCGGGATTAGAACCTCAGCCCTCCCGGTAGGAAGGCGACAGTCCACACCATTGAGCTATCGACGCTCTGTATATTTTCCTTTATCACCAATAAATTTACTAATATATAGTAATAAAATTAACCTGTCTCCGAGGTTCAGTGACCAAAACGTCGAGTTTCGATCGTAGCATGGACGTAATTTGTTAAAAAAATTACAAGTTTATTTTTTTTTAAATAAAGATGTTCCAGTGAACAAAGAGCAGTCCCGGCTATAAAGGTGGCAATCGTCATACAATTATAAATTTACTGCATTACCAAAACTATGGACCAAGATTTTTCTGATTGAACCGTAGAATCATTTTCGGTGTCCTTCAACGCGTAAACATCTCTATATTAAAAAAACTTTAATTCCAATAAAAGTTAACGACCCATAATGATCCATGATCGTAATGTATGGAAATTGTTTAGGATTCAATATTGACATATTTATGTATATAAAACAAGATATATTTTATATTAGGCAATAACTCTCCCATTAGGCAAATGCCCGGCCTTAAGTGAAACGTCACCATAATCTAGTTATGATATAATTGCTCTTATAAATGCAAATTGTGCCCAAAGGGACGTCTATATGTCACCATTCAAAATACATTTACGTGATTACAATTACGTTAGTAAATCTTTTAGATCGATTATTGTAAGTTTTAGAGCGGACGTTTACGTCTTTTCGTCGCCAAATATATTTTAATGGCATTATAAGGTTGCTTGTTACCAATTTTAGTCATACTAAAATAATATACTAACTTTCAAAATTGTTTCTTTTAAACCATGACATATAATAAATATTGCCATTGATAAACCAAAAACTAAGTTAAGTAAAAATTACAGTATCAAAATACTTACCCTTTGTACGATTTAAGTTAAAACCTAACTATCTTGCTATATAATGTGCTAAATAGTTCATAATTGTAATATTAACTGCCGATTAAAATGTTTGCTTTGTGTTTTTCCTTGACTGAAGCATTGTGTTTTATCAAGGTTTTCATTAGTATAAACCAAATATGTATGTATAAAATTAAAGTTACTAGTAGCTTTCCTTTCTTCGAAACGGCACTTCTAGATGACACAAATTACCATTAGCTTAAAGAAGTCTTAATCAAAGTTTAAAAGAATTTTTCGATGAATTCAATATAACAAATGACTAATTAATATTTATTTTTATTTCAGTTCTTCAATCAAGTTCTATTTGTTTAATTTTAGATTTATTTATTGTATTCCATACTTTTATATGTCCCTAAAGAATTCGTGTGTACGCTAACTATATTAGATAACTTTATTAGGATCTATTTAAACCAATATAAAATTATAGTATGAATAAGTCTTTTCGTTCGTTTTGTAGGTATATTATTTGCAAACGTATTATAACGATAAGCGTAGTCCGTTTTGGGCCGAAGTTACTTTGCTTATCATGATGTCGGCTCTTATTATTAATTCCGGTCATTATTTCTCGGTTTGTTTCCCGGATTTGCAGAGCTTGGCCGTTTGTCCAAAGTTAGCTCTCTGTCCTTTCTGTCCGAGAGCATTTCAGTGACATATTGCGCCTGGATTACAAGGGATCTAAGGAAGTAATTTTATCGGATCGCATAGAAATCGATTAACGTGTTTAAGAGATAATAAAGTATCAATAATGCGATAGTAACATTTATAAGGTTATATTTTGTAAAGATAACCTAAATATATTAAAAAAAATCATGTTTCAATACTGTCATCCCACGACTGCTTCTATTTTAACTTAGTATAAATATACAAGCATATGTACATACTAACACCGTTATCTATGTAGATGTATAAAAAAGGATTTATGGTTAGTGAAAATCTATTGCTACTGTAGCCCCGAAACAGAGTATTCTAGATATCCATCGCAGTGCCAGTCATAATGATGAAATAATAAATGGTTTCTTTGAACAACGCGTCCGCCATGGACAGCCATACTCTTACCATCTGGTCACCAGCCAGGTCACTTATCATCGGGTGACTCTATTGGTCATTCCGTACAGTTTATAATATAACACAGGGCTTGGCCGCAATCTACATGCTAGACAAGTGAAATGGATTAAAGGTTAAGTTTATCTGAAAAGTCCTTTTTCTGCTTAATAGTGTATGTCTTAGCCACCTTTCACGGCACCCTCGGGAAAATTAGGGTTGTAGAACCATGTGCCCGACCTGGAGATTGTGGAGAAACCCTTCGCCACTGATAAAAAGTCTTTAGTGTATTTGTCGTTTCTGTTTTGAATCTATTTCTTTATACTATTGAAAAGGTTTGCTTGTGAATACAAGTTTAACTTTACAAACTTACTTTTGGGTTCTGCAAGTCCACTGTGTTGATAAGAAATGTAACTATAGTTGTATGTATCCCGCCCGAGTCACGATTTTGCCGAATATTTTGCTGTCGAGACGAAATTACGTAGCCTTAGAAATGTATCCAATATAATGTCGATACTCAACGCAGATGCTCAAAGCTTTGCAGTCAAGAATCGACTAGAGTGTCGGTATTCGTCCTCTTATATATCCTTTGAATCGTCTTCAACACTTCAAGTTGATATTTAGCTGAAGAATCTCTCTAGGTGAGATATAGTTTTTTATTTACGTGCAAGCATATAAAAGCTTACGTTTATATATTTTATAAATATTGCAATGTAACATTGAGTTTACAGGAATTGATTCTTAAAGATGTAAATGATAAATTTTAAACAAACTTCACATTTTAGTATTTATTATTTATATTCGATTTTAAAAGTTTCTGTCACGTATTTTACCCGGGACTTCTTCATCAAGATGAAGAGAAGACCTCAAATATACCTTTGAAAATATATTCCGCAAACACAATCAAAATAACGAAATGTTTTCATTTCGTCAATCTCACATAGTTAGGCGTACTGGAAAAAAACATTTCGATTACAAATCACATGCCGAAACCAAGTCTCGGCTTTATTGAGTATGTTGAGAAAGTAGTAAAATGTATGTTTTCAACACACACAAGGACTATTATTCGATATTCGATTATTATCAACTTATTTTTAATGGATATGGGTGGAATGTTCTTCTGCACACAACCACAAACATACACTACACACGGTAAAGTAGCTATCTTAAAAAAGTAACAAGACGTGCATACATCTACAAAATCACATAGATTAAAGAAAGTCTAGTCTTAATTGAATTTACGACAAAATTTATCCATCTAGTCCCAAACTAAGCATTCAGCCTGTAATAAGGGATAGACATGCATATAATTTTTTTTGGAAATACATACACATTATACATAAAATCACCCAAACCAATACAAACTGACATGATCATGCACACAAATGCTTGTACTGCCCGAGGATCGAACCCGTTCCGGGTTCCTTGGCGTAAGAGTTGACATCTGAACTAATTACACCTCATAGGTCGTCATACGTTATCAATTTCCCCTTAAACAAATTGAGATGTACATCATTACATTTCAACCCGTTCCAATATTATGGAAATAAAAATAAATGCATTGTATACTTAAAATGATACGAGGACTATTTTAAAGTGAATAGTAGTTTTTAAATTGCTCCGTGGTTTAGTGCGCTGTGGAGTAGGTAGTTCTTACGTTTTTACTACACATCATAATCGGCATATTTTGTTCCTCTGCAGAGACAAAGCCAAGGCCTCATCAATATATGGTCAGCTTATCTAAAAGATTTTTTTAAGGATGCGTAAGGGAACAAAGGTTAGGCCAATTGTCAAAAATAAGCAATTGGGTATTTGACACCACTAATCGTTGACGCACTTTTTATGAACTGTCAAAAAGGAAAGTTTCCATATATTTTGTATGAGATTATTGAAACGTGACGTCATTGCTCACAAACATGAATTGACCTAATATTTATTGGTTTCAGTGTATTTAAAAATACAATATTGCAAATATACAAAAGTAAAAAAAAAGTAAATGAAACGACATGTAAAATAAAGTGCACTTTTATGAAAATAAGGTTTGGTATTTTATTGCGAATGGTGGAGAATACCGAATTATCATAAAAAAAAACGATTATACATGGTATCTCCCGATAAGTGTATGAATCCAGAGGGAAATATAAATTTTTAAACGGCAAGCGCGTCAATTCGTTAGTTGAATAAAAGTTACTTTTATAAGCTATATTAATAAGTTAAAGGTCGCCAAAGTTAGCAAAAGCAATTTATGAATTCACTCACGACTCATTAATAAGATTAATCCCAAAAAACAAAGAACGTGCTCCAAAATTTTAATCTGTAGATTATTTTTGGACTCGTTTCAATGATAATATACCTAAATGGTAGATACGAATATTACTTTTAATTCCAGAGACTTTATAAGGTTCGGCCACGGCATTTGTTTAATCCGCACGCTAATAATTATATTGGAGTTTGGCAGCTCCTTTGTTAACTCTTTAATCACGAAAGTCGTTTATTGTAAATCGGAAAATGTCCGACACAGACTCGGCTACTTGTACTTTACTAAGCGTGTAACATGAGCGAAATGAAATAACTGTTTCTTGTGAATGCCCTTTGCTAATATGCTATATGTATGTCAAATGTTTGCCACTACTTGTTTAAATACTCAAAGTTAAATATAGTAGCAAATTTCGAATTTTTCTATAATGACGTAGAAATTGCTCTAAAGTGGTGCAACTGCAATTCGTTGTATTTATTGTTTTTTCTCTTTCTTCGCTGGTTTCAGGGATTTGCATCATATTAAGAAAGTTTTGACTTGAGTGTGATTTGGACATTGAGCTCCTGACAGTTTTTACCAGGTACACGAGTTATTTAACTATTACTGAAAATCGCTACTCCTGGACTAAATCCATCTATGACTTTTGTCACTATAAGATTTCTGACAGTCATCGGTTACGATGGTCTAATGCGTTTGGAGGGTCTCATCTGATTTTCGCCTAGATTTTTCACGAGCATATTCATCATCAGGCCTTTCCACACAGCATGTCTATAAGGAGCTACAGTATGCCCATTTATAATGTTTTTTCTGAATCTGACTGAGCCCCTAAGATATGAATACATATCTTATGAAAAAAAAACTTAAAACAATTTTTCTCCTAGACGAATTAAGCAGTGGATCACCCGAGAGATGTGCATAATATATTCAACTAACTTCAGCGGAATGAGCCACTTTGGAATTTCAAATTTCAGTCTTGTTCTTGTCGTCAAATTTGTTTGTTTGTCGCACATTATTCACGGATTTTTCTTTTTACAACTTCTATGAGGCATTTCAACACATTTTTTTCGAGTTTTGTATTTTATGTCTAATAAATGAACGGTGTGAAACATTGAGTTGATTTATTTTATATTATTTATTAGTTTTTAAATATTCAGAAACCAACTACATATTATAAAATTATAAGGATTTATGTCTATAAAAAGTAAGCTAGCACGTCGACAACCAGGCAGACTCAGGTAGCCTTCAAAAGCCATATATGATAATGCGACCAATATTGGGCCCTTTTTGATCGTCCTTTCATTTATCATCCAGAGGTGTGAATGTGGATAGATGGGGCAATACAATAGGTGTACTATTGTCTGAGAGGCACCACAGTGACGCAGTTTCCTCGAACATCCCCATCTTTTCCGAATTTCAAGGCACCTCTGGAAAACTCTGAATAGATAGTATTGGCATACCTACCCGCAGTCTATTCAGAGTTTTCCAGACCGCCATGAGGAGGTCACTGAGCGGAGGCAGCTCTATAGCTCAACATGGGTGACTTGACGAGGTCTGGAATAATTTATTCTGTCACATCAGTCTGGCCTTGGACACCTCGCCTGGATATAATTGCGGTTGTTTAACAAAGCAATTGCGACTCTTGACGCATACTGAAGGTATAGTCAGTAGGTAGTCTTCGGGTAAATTTATAATATCAACCATATAGCCCACTGCTAGCTTTCCAAGTTGTAAGTGGCAACTCCAGCCCATACATTCTCACTCCCATATTCCCGAAAAATTTACTAGTAATTATTTGAAAATAGCCTACTTCTAAATGTAGACCACGCACCTAGGGTTCCGATATTGTTACAAATATTTTGTGTGCTTGTTTGTGCATACAGGATGTTCCTTGCTAGTTTGTATTAATCTAGGTGTTTTTCTACTTTTAATTTGTATGTTTATTAAAAGTATTATGAATTTTATCCGTTACTTAGAACCTATCTTTAATTTCTTTTCCTAAATTTATTGGGGATAGATGGGCTACTATTTCGTTATTTATAAAATAAATTCAATATTGGCTACTATTAGCATTTTATGATCGAAACTGTCTTGCGTGGTATATCCCGTCAATCCCCATATCCGCTTTGGGGATAACACCCGCAGCTTTCGCATCAAATGTTTTTAAGCTTACAAAAAATTGAGTGAACTCTCATTTCATTACACAACACGAGATGATGTATGTGTATAGTGACGTGTGTTCATGAGTGCCGAATAAATTGACTTTTTCTATTTCAGCGAGCGCATGGAGAAATTCGAATCGGCATTTACTGTAAACAACTCTATCAGTGGTGAACTGCCGATTCATATTATTAGCAATATTTTTATTTTGGTATGACTTTTATATCTAGACTCTTAAACTATCATGTGAAGATACAAAGATGGGTGTTTTAACTGTATTTATGTTTATATACGAGCTTAAGGAAAATATTTAAAATATCTGTGACTCAATATTTATATAAGTAATGTGTAATAATGATGAATTAATATTCGTTAACCTAAATGAGGCCGATATATTGCCAATTTTAAGGAGAAGCCTCATATCTGCTTGTAAAAGCAACACTTTCCTAGTTGCTCCAGTTTCTAATAAACGAGCCTCGTTTGTTATGCTCATGTTGTTATATTTTAACAAGGTACTATACATCATTATTATAATATAGTTTCAGGTCAGAGATATCGAGCTTGAAATAACGTTACCTAGTTAGCATAGTTCTGACTTGATTCAGCGTTATGGAAACTTAATTTTAACTAATGTTCGTAGCATTGCAAGTACAGTCTTCATTCATAAAAAAGCAGTTAACCAGATAGGGCACGATTATTTCATTATTTATAATAGATTTTCTATCCCTGTTTATGTGTGCGGTACCTATAAGAGTAGAATTTAATTTATAGAGCACGTGGCGTCGTGAATCTTTGGCCACGGTTCCAATTTTTTTTTCGGATTATTTCTGAAGGATGAACACGGTCTTGGAACTTAGAATTCAGGGATTTCTGATCAAGCATTGATCCGACTTGTAGCTAGTGAAATTACTGTGTCTAAGTAAACTCTACATTTCCATTCTTTCGGGTGACGGGCGCCAGGCAATGTTGACGAAAAAATATGATCTACAATCAAAGACTTCCTTCAACTCTTTATCTGGAGGCGTACGATTTATATTCAGTTGAGTAAATTGGTTTCATCTTACACTTCATAAAATAAATGTCATACAGTCCCTGAAATATGTCAGTAGCATAGTCACCAAGGATTGTCAGGTCATTCATGAATTGGACTCAACTAATCGATAAAGGGAGATTTAACAAGATAGATTTTCTTAAAATACAGTCATAGCAAAACATTTGTACCGACGTCGACAAACATATTACAGTTATTGATATTGTTTCTGAAATTCCATTCCTATAAGACACTTTTCAAGATAAATTCTCCACGCTACGTACGTAGTACTTTATATTTTCCGATTTACTTTATCCACTCAAGTCTACTACAATGTTTATCGGTATCTAAGAAAATATTGTAAGTTGTAGCCAATGCACTCTCTGATTCGATTTAAGTCATGTTTTATTGCGAGAATAATTTTTGGTTCACCAGTGCATTGGTGGTTAGCGAAAATAATATACCGACATATTTACGGTCCAATGAGAACAGATTATACGCAAATAGAAACCCGTAAAGTGTATTCAAAGCATTAGGTTTCGTACATTCAACTTCACAAGCATTATTACAAACACACAAAACTAATATAAAAAAAAGCATTCATGTCAAAGCAAGCGATTTTTTTTTCTAGTAATAACTAGGATCGTTACTTTCTGTGTTACAACGGTTTTTTCACTCATTAGTTCTGTTTAGTGGATTTTTTTTATTGGTAATATCATTAGACAATATGAAATATTTTACTATATGATAAAAAGAGTTTGTTACAAAGTGCATGTTGTTTCATGATTTTATGCACTTTGTAGGTGTGTCTTATCGACCCAGTTCGACTGAAGTGATACCACGGCCTTATAGAAATCCGTCAAGAGATCATTGTGTTCAACATGTATGTATGTAAGGGGTATGTTGAACATTACGCCAAGCGTTGTCTCTAGTTTCGTGTTTAAATATCGGGGACGCACTTGATAGTCGCTCAAAGTTATTGGTTGCGATACCAGTCACCATCAGTTTAATAGCCCTGGTATAAGATAACATATCTGCCTATTTGCTGCTGCTATCATACACACACACACATATATACATACATATGTAACGTGTAAGGCGGTAATGTGTAATGCAATTACCTTCAACGAGTTGTCGCATGTCAGGACTCAATTCAAATAAGACAACTGAATCCTCCTATTGCATGTCTCCCGGCTGTTCGTTGCAGTTACTTGGCAAGTCGAGCGAGTCCCTTTAGTTAAGAGTTTACATACGATGCCTCAGTTCATCCGATATACTCGATTCGATAAGGACTGTGAACGCGTGTTATCAGGTTATATTGAAACACGATATTTGTTGTACTGCAAAGTTACATACAACATATTCAAATATGCTGCACATTTATTGACCCATGGCAAGCAGTTTCGAAAATTTCACAACTCGTTAAAATCTTATATCCCATCTGACTTCACGATTATGAAGCAGATGAGCTGGTAATAGAAATACCAAAACGTTTGGTTTAGTGAAACAGCGTTGCTTCCCGTTTGCTGCTTAATGTTTTTGCTAAAATGTCCTTTCATCATCATCATCATCAGCTCATTAAACGTCCCCACCGAGGGGCACGAGCCTACCCGTATAGGGTGATTAGGCCTTAGTCGTCCACGCGGGTCCAGTGCGGATTGGACGACTTCACACACAACCTTCGAATCTCTTCGCAGGCGTGCATGAAGGTTTCCTCACGATGTTTTCCTTCACCGTAAAAGCGTCGGATAACGTACATATATTTTTCGAAAATTCGAAAATACATTGGTACGTGTCGGGATTTGAACCTCAGCCCTCCCGGTAGGAAGGCGACAGTCCACACCACTGAGCCACCGACGCTCTACCGTAAAATAAATCATTGCGGGTTATTTAAATCAGCAGGTGACTTAATCTTTTATTTCTCCCTCTCCCCCATAGTAGTTCCGCGTAAGATACCTACGACTACAGTCTAACTATTATTTGTATAATATACAAAGTTTCAACTTTGAATATTACTGAACTGAGTTCACTCAGTCATTTAGCAACAATTGGATATTAAAAGTCACCATCATCAGCCCATTAAACATCCCCACCGTTGGGTCACGAGCCTACCTGTAAAGGGTGTATAGCCTTAGTCGTGCACGCGGGCTCAGTGCGGATTGGCCAATTTCATGCACAACCTTTGAATTTCTTCGTAGATGTGTGCTTGACTCCTCATAATGTTTTCCTTCACCGATATTAAAAGTAAATAAAATAATAATATATAAATCCTTGGTACCTGAAACTATGACAATATTATAGGGTCATGAAAAATAAGCTTAAATTAGCTTATATTGAACTGCTCACAAATCAGTCGTTAGTTTAGGCAACATGAAATAATGTTTTGGTTGGGAGGAAAAACTGGCTTTGATGTTATTGATTCTAGGAATTATTTTAAATTGCGGTTTGTTTGAAAGATAGACTACGATTACATAAGTTTGTTTTGCGAACACTGTTATAGAAACGCGAATTGGATTTGAATCTGATATGTTGTTTGTTTTATCAATAATATTATATATAATCGTCCGTACATTTTGCCTAGTCATTTCTATAAAATGAAATTTATATGAGACATTCAATGTTTACTCTGTCTTTATCTTTATGTGAATTATGCTAATAGCAAAGTATGCTAAACGTTGCTGCTATGTAAGTTTGTGATCCTTGTTTATAGCACCTTACCAATTAAGGAATCATGAAATTTGATAGGTACTGTTTGCTTACCCAAATAACTTTGCATTAATCTGCTTTCTAATAAAATAAACATCCAAAATGCAAGAAAATCACTTCTTATTAACTGCATCAATATGGGTACCTCCTTTTTAAATACCTTATTAGACTGATAACTGGGATATCCGTCGCAGAATGGAGGAGATTAATATGTCCATCAGTGAGTTGCGATAGGTTGAAGTGAACTTATTATCAGGACAGAAAGACATTTTAATTATCTAAAACGCCATCTGTAATCGAATATACTTGTCAACAAAGCAGTTCTATGTGATGGGGGTTGGTTTCCGCACTTAGCTCAAATACTAATTATTTAACCAGGCCAGATTTACTCTTAACTTTTAGGTATAAGAGTAAATCTGGCCTATAAGCGTAGCGACTAGCGCGTTAACAAAAGATTAAGTTAATGCAATTGTCGATCACTTCAAAGGTGACAGAAAAATACCTATATTGTTATCTTGATCCTCTTTGAATTTAGGAAGGCCCGTTAAGCCATTGGCCCCTGTTTCTGTCCTAGGGTAGTGGGCGCTTAGACACTCCACATCACCCCAATGCCGATTATAAGAGCCTTGGGCCCACATGGTAGGTTTTGACCCAGTACCGCCATACAAATTGGGAAGGCCAGGGCCCCACTGTGGGAAGATATGGGCTTGTTCATTAATAGTCTCTACAAGCAATGGACGATGCGATTTATACGACTTTGATACGAGTATGCACCATACGTATTTCACATAACTATTTATGAACATAAGGCTTTCCGTATAAATTCTATGCTTACGGCAGTGGTACGCCCCAGAAGGCGCGTAAATCGCAATGCAGGCATACACTTAACTTCGGAGCATTTCCTCCTCAATATTATTTCCGCCACGTTATCTTCCACCTGTAAATGTCGCGCGAGGGAGCTTTTAATTCTGGATTTATTGAGCAAAGGAAATTATTCAGTTCATGAATTGATTTTCATTTAGTTCACACTATATTTTGAAGTGATTTCAGTGTTTTTTTTCGTTATAGGCTGATAAAAATTGATATATGACATATTTCAATAAAAAAATACAATATATAACTAATACAAACGTGTTTCGATACGCCATAGTAAGTGAATATAGTCGAATTAACAAGTAAATTGTTTCATAACGATAACTGACTAGCCTTTAACATCTCGCTTTAGGTCATAGACCTTCCCGCATAGCATAGTTATTATTATACCATATTGAAGTACTTATATTCGATTTAGGTTGGGGATATCGGAAAACAAGCATTAATATGAAATCAATGGATTACATAAAATGTGAGCACGCGAGCTTTAATCTAGCTAAACGGTTATTGAATGGAGGGTGTGACACAGATTGAGTTACTACGAAAATGTGGATGTTCGTCACTTGATATTGTCCGTAATAAGCAATTTCATGTTGGTATGAGTCGGCACGGAAACTGCATGCGTATGGAAAATGTTTGTAAAATAACATAGAGATAACTTTGTACAGATTTCTTGTGATGATTTGAAGAGCATAAGTTGAGTTTAATTCAAAATATGCATATTTTCTCTGTGCAATAAAGTTTATTATTATTAATAATATAATATAATATACCATGAACTATCTAGATTTAGTGTATTCAGAGCCTCGTTTGTTATCTGATTATAAAACGGACTTATAATTACTACCGAAGACGATGAAAAAGTTTTTCAACACTGCATCTGTCACGACCGACGTTTCACTAACATGGTTAGCGAATTCGTAGTCTATAACATAAAAAGAACATTTCTATACATTCTTTCGGTAGGTATTGAGATTTCACTACCCAAAGATTATCTGAAATTGTTATATATTGTTTTTAAATAAACCTTAGCTCACTGTTTTAAAGAAAATGCTTTCTTATAGCTATAAACACTATTTCAAGCAATTAAATTTTACGAAACAAGCATCAATAGCAGTTTCTGATCGCGGTAGAACGTAGAAACAGATTCTCTGCGTTTATTTTTCGTGAAAAATTAGCTCATCCAATTATTAGATTCAAAATTGAGGCCGAGCCAATTTCTTTATTTTATTTTTAACGCACGAAAATAGTAATAGACGTTTGTATGTCTAGATAGAAACGTGGTATAAAGAGGATTACATTAATGTGGAATATAGTGTCGTTACTAACTCAGACTGCTAAGCTTTCAAAAATAATATGCTGGTAAGTACTTGCGATGCTGGATGAGAAAAGCGGAGGACCAGGATATCTGGCGCCAAATGGGGGCGACCTATGTCCAGCAGTGGACTGCGACAGGTTGGAGAGAAAGAGAAGTACAACACATTTCTTTTCATGTCACTGTGTTCATTATTGTCATTATTTCAGTAGACTTAAATATTTGCCTGACGTCGTCGTCATCAATCGTCGGTGCCTCATTGGTGTGAATTGTTGCCTTCTGATTCGAAGGGCGCAGGCTAAAAGCTCACCACGTAGCAAGTAGTCTTTACAAATTTTCGAAAATATTATGTACGTAATCCGACGCTCTTACGGCGAAAGAAAACATTATGAAGAAACCTCCGCACGCCTGCAAAGAGATTCAAAGGTTGTGCGTGAAGTCGGCTAATCCGTACTGGGCCCGCGTGGGCGACAACGGCCTATATACCCTTTACGGATAGGCTCGTGTCGGGGGAGACGTTCTGTATGAAGATTTTGATGTTCACTGGTAAACATAGGACTCCCATAAATAATTGCTCCCATTTGTCATAAGCTATTTCAACCCAAAGATTGACTATCTCTATTTTGTATAAATAAAACTTGTTTTAATTTATCTATTTATAGCTCGGTTTTAACTGACGGTTTATTCGATAATAGACTCTATTCGCAGTCTGTTGAATGACGGAAAAAGATAACTTTTTCAGTGGATACCGGCTCAAGTCACGGTTGGAAACGAGCAAGCTGACCAGTTGGCCAAGGAAGCCACTTACCGTGGCATTGATTTTTATTTCTTTTGATTTTATTAGCGTGCTCTGAAATTATCAACCTTATTAAATAACGTTGTAAAAAGCTCTGGAGTGAATTTCGTGATGAAGGATCGGTGACAAAAGATATATGTACAAAACAATCCAGTTAACTCTGCATTAGTACCTATACGTGGTTTGACGACGCCAACTTTAGCTGGAATGCAACTCAGACTTTGTTGACAGAGCTTTGGTTACTTTTAGAAAAAAGTTAACTAACACTAACTACAATGAGTGTAACTGCATGGACGACCATGTAATGATGGAATGTACCTATCCGTAACGAAGCGTAACAAATGCAGAACTGCAGATTTACATTTTTTAAAATTTTAATCATGAAGTACGTATTTTGCTAAATTACTTTAAAAACATATTCGAATCGCTTTAGTATGAAGAGAAATAAACCTTCAAAGGTTTATCGGATCCTATATCTACGACTAATTGTTTTGCTTATGACTTTTGTTTATCATATTGTGTGAATGATGAGGGTGTCATCTTTACATGAAAAAACTCTTTTGAATATATCTTTTTAAACGTTTTGACATTTTTGTTGTTGTTCTTTATACGTATTCTGTCAACTAAAACATGATATTATGATTTTTATTTCAGCATAGACAAATTACGATTCATATAGTTCGCATTAATGTAAGCGAAAGTTTACTAAATAAATTATGGCAAGTACAATTCATTCTTGACAAAACAGAAAGAATTTAGACCTAGCTCACAGGATAAATTTTTGTTCCTAACTTTGCACCTATAAAAAAATTGACAAACACCAGTATTTACGTTGCGAATTAATCTATGGGCAAAACAAAACAGAAAATGACAAATAACGTTTATTTATTCAAATCCTAGTTTGGTTTGATTTATTGCTTTACTAAACAATAAAATATAACAGTTTGTTACGAAGTTTGAGAGCTTAGTAACATTGTAGTTGCGGCCATAATATAACTTGATTGCAAACTAAAAAACTCCAGAAAAACCCTAGTTTTGTTTTGTCGAGTCCCGCTTATAAAAAAATATACTTACATCATGAAAATACGCAAAGAAACTTTTGCGGATTCATCATCTTTTTTATTATCTGTTTCCCTGTTTACAAAATAGTTCAGTCCTTAGGATAATTTTTAATTTTTTTTTTAAATATTACATGAATTCATTAAATTGTATATGCGCATAGATTGGCTCCGTTATAGATGCTTATTGAATTCTCTGATATAATAATACCTCGGCAAGATTATATTGAGTATAGGTGACCGAACTCATTAATCCGGAATGTTTTGGGTTGTGTCACTGCTATTAGCCTTAGCTATAATAACGAATCGATGTGCGTATGATTGAGGTTAAATTAATTAAAAGTCACAGTTGTAATTCAAACTGAACATGTTTTACATGTTGGCAGAGTTTTATAAAAGCGCGTGACACAGCCAGATGACGCGCGACTTGTTATTTGTTCTCGGTGCGTGTATTACCGTCGAACAGAATGTTACTAAACAATATTCTACCAGCGTCATTCAACACGGCTTTGCGGCGGGCATGCCACGTTGTAATTATCATTAAAATGCGCAGGCTAATCGTTTTGCCGTATAATTTGAAATTTCCAGGATTAACATTCTAGTCTGGGATGGGAGATACATCAAATTCGATGTCGACGTCGTTAATTTTATTAAAACAAAAGTGACATATGATGCTTGTAACACACTCGAATTCCCAGAAAAGCAATTACAGACGCACATATTATGTTAAGTGACACTTCTACTTCGGCGTGTGCGCTGCGTGCATTGATATGTGTGTGAATGTGTGCGTACGCACGTGTGCGTGCGTGTGTTTGTGTCCAGTGAAACTATACTAAAAACTTCCGGATATGCTTTAAATTCACGATGGTTCATGGCGATAAAAAAGTCATATCTCACCCCCTGAAGCTCCTTAAACGGATAGTGGACTCCTGGATCTAGCAGGAGCTTACTTTCTCGGTGTGTCAATATGGTTTCCGCCCTTGTCACGGGACGGCAAAACATGGGCCATGTTTTGCCGTAAGGACCGTCATGAAGAAGTATATGTTGAAGAACACATATTTCTATTGTCTGTAGATATGGAGAAGGTTTTTGACTGTATTCCTCAAGAGATGATCTGGTGAACAGTGAGCCCCAAAGTGCCTGAAATCTATATTGACCATATTCTAGATATGTATCACAATTCCGACTCCGCTGTTCGGACTACTGTTGGTAATACTATACCCTACCCCATCACTGTCGGTGTACATTCACGCGGGGACATCAATCTATCATTATGCCTATCCTTTTGTACGGCAGTTAAGTGTGGAGCCATGCGTATGATCGCGTGAGGAACTCGCACATCCGGGGTATCCTTCATGTCCGTGACATTGCAGATAATCTGAAATATAACAGAGTGTCACTTAAATCAAATCAAAACGATAAACCGGCAAACTATTTGGGCAAAAAATGTCTGGTAATGCTGCCTCCACCCGGTCCTGGTACAAGGGATAGGCCCAAGCAGCTTTGCCCAACAGGATGACATGAGTGCTTATAATTAAGGATCAATCGAAAAAAGTGTTCCGAATACAGCGACCACACACATACACATATTTCGAATGAGCGTACGTTTACCTAAACAAAGAGTATACAACTGTATTCTCTTTGGCGGTTCGTGTTTGAAGCACGGATGAAGTATCTACCTTTATATATAAAGAATATCATTGCTTATCCCCTAAGTCTGTAGCACACAAATTCAGTTAAAAGTTTGTAAAAGGAATGAGCAAATACTTTTTAAGCACTGAATAATTAAACTGGGACTGTACCTGTAAAAATTAATAACATAAAAAAATGTATCATTATTCTTAAAATGTCCTTGAAGATATGCTAATAATTTTAGGATCACCGAAACATATATGATTGATTGTATAGTTTTATAACATATCGTAGTCTGTGCTCGATGTGCGTTAGTAGCATCTTCTGTAAATGAAGTAGATATAAATCATAAAGAGTACCAAAGTAAAGATCGTAATGAATGGTGGAGTACGTTGACCTTATTTTAAAACCAGACCATTTCTCTTAGGATAATAACTGTTCCATTTTGTATATGCCAATATAAAAGTGTTTTCATTCTGATAAGTATTCTATTTCTGTGTCGTAGTCGTGCTAGCTTAAGACACCGACAGTGAGACGGTATTAACACGCAATGAACAATGCGGCAACCATGTGTTTGTGTTGTCTTTTAAAATACCACATTTTTTTAGTTTTTTTTTAAGTAAACACAATAACCGATCCATATTAGAAAATTTGATTGACAATCGTATTTGCCAGATAAAAGGGGCAGATGAACTTTTCACCATTGTGCGACCACTTTTAATAGTAACACGTTATTTGATGGGGATGGCGTCTCTACAATCACCAGGAAATCATTCACATTCACTCGTAGTAGCTGGAACGTTAAAACGATTTATGGTATTTGTAGTAATAGATGACATTGTTTGAAATTATTTTTTACAATAAAATATACACTACCATTTTCAATGACATTTATAAATGAACGTAATATTGAGTACAATTTATCATCGATACCTTTTGTACAGGTACATTTTTTGTTAGCGATGCGCAGTTCAATCCGTAGGTTATCATTTGATATGGGTCGGGTCTACGCTCCAAGAGGACTTATTGGATTAGCCTGTGTCTAAAGTTAAATTGCAATAGATTATTAACAAATTCTATTCAGCTTAAAATTGGTAATAGGGAGTTCTTTACTTACCTTAGTAAAGAGAACAACAATAACAATGAAAATAGAAATATTACGATTAACATAAAAGTGCACGTGCTTAATAAGGAAAAATTGCCGTAACTTAATGTGCTTTCATTTCAAATACTTTCCGTTCCGGTAAATTGTTAAGATAGAAAAGAAAACCTCGATCATCTTTACTAACAATGCTCGCTTTTGTGTACAGAACCTTATAAATTAACAGTTATAATGAGAAAACAGTTTGCAAAAAAAACAACTTTAGCAACAATGTTTTGTTGATAAGATTTGGGATATAAATACAAAAAGAAAAACAGTAAATGGTCTTCCAAGTACGATTATTATGTTGATCTACATTGATACCTTATGTCTAGAGCAAAAGGCAATAACTCAGCTATAATAATACCATAGGTTATACCTAATATTTTTGGAATTTGAAGTATTCGATGATGAATTTATTTAATTAATCAGAACCATAGTTCGGCTAATTTTAAAATACCCTAAAAGGACCGTTTTGAACTCATTCGTTATATTTGATGATCGATTTGAATTGGTAACATCATGATACAATTTATTCTACAATACAATTTAAAATTCATAAATTGAAATACTTTTTGAATCGTTAACATTAAAGTTAAACATTGGAATAAACATTGGATTGTAGAATGTCGTAATGACTGTTGTATGTAAATGTACTACATGTTTACTTTTATTAAATTGCTTTATTGATGTTTTTGTATGTTATATTATTGTTTTGTGAATTTACATTTACTATCCTACTACTATCTATAGCTTGTATAATTATTTTTTCAAAATTATGTTCTTGTACGTTATTTTAACTTGGTCATTTATTGAACGACGAACAGGAAGCCAAACACAACAGAAAATCTGTTGTATCAGGTCTATTTTTCATCATCACTTTTCAAATACACCTTGTGCATTTTTTTCTACATTCAAATCAAAACCTAATACCGATCCAAAATATCATTAAACACTACTGTTTTATTGGCGGGCCATAATATACTAGAACTTTTTATTTAGGTATCTCCGAGAAAGAGCTTCCAACTTTGCAACATTTTGAAAATTGGAAAACACGGTTCGCCGACTAAACTTCGCCCCTAGTACCTGAGTCTTAGTTTAAAAGAACCATTATGGTATGGATGAGCTGAGAAAGGACATTCGTCGATGAAGATTCCCAGCGAAGTTTCGAAATGCAAGTAGCTATTTAAGTACGTTTGAACATGTATTGCATTGAACCGGATGATTGTGATATGCAAAATACATATTATATCGATCACGGAAGTATGAATTAGTAAAAGAGTCATAGTCGACTTATGTCCCTTACATGTTTGTACCTTTGTACAAAAATGTTTACACGTATATTAAACCCGTATTTTATTGGTATACTTCAAGCTTCTTGCTTAAGTTGCGGTGATATGGCACCGTGTAAATATCAGTTAAGAAAGGGAATATTATTTAAAAATTATTGCCTCTTAACTTATTTAACTGTTTACTATTTATCTGATTATTTACCAGATAAGTGATTTTTGATTATAATTTAAATACAGATATATATTATTAGTCGCCTGAAAAACTGGTTTACCTAGTTCAGGTAAAATGAGAATTTTGCCGACCTTTGTGAAATTTGAGCTTGTCATGTATATCAATGCTTTCAATGAAAAAATAATATTTGATTTATTCTCCGGGCTTACACTGGATAAATGGAAACTAAGACTTACAATTTGCCGCTGCTTTGTGCTCGTTTGGTAAAAATTATATGAATATGATTTCGAAAATACAAAGCAATGATGATGATGATTTATTCGGAAATGTTTGGAAACTTATCAAAGTTATAAAATAATAACAATAGCATTTAAATTATTGGAACAAAGTGACTATTGTCATCAAAGTAAATGTTCATAAAATCGGGACTGTCAAACTAATCTGCAGAAGTTTCAAGTTGTTAAGACTTTAAACTTTATTCATTCATAAACTTAAGTTATCATAACTCGGTCGCCTTTCGCCTTTGGTCGTTACGGAAAGTATCATAAATAGTATAAGTAATTATTTTTCCGGATGCGCAGTTCGTAAGAAATACCACTTTTTCAGGAGTTGCTTCTAGACATAGTGTTTGATGATATACCTAGTCGTAGCCGATAAAAAAAGGGAAAAAACGAGCAGAATGTATAAAGAGATAATTTTGTCTTTAGTTAGGCATCTGGTCGTTTCGTCTTCGAAATTAGGCGAAAAGTAAAAAAATACTCTTAATTATCATACTCAAAATTTGCTTTTGTGAAACATTTATGATTCTATTTTGCAAAATTAAATCCTTACGAGTAGATAACACCGTAAAAATCGACAGATAATATTATTACTAAACATATCAAATTATCAGTTAACATAGATATCTGAAACCTGAGTTAAACTAAATAATATGAAGGATATTACGGATGTGCCTGAGCTGTTCCCAAATGTGCCACCGCGTCCAAGAAATGTAGAACGGTTATGATCCTAATCAAATTGAAGGTTGGATTTGATAAGGCACGTCTGGTGTGCTGTCAAATTTGTATATATCGATATATGACAATATTTTATTAATAAAAATTAGGTTAAACAATATTTACTTTATTTTATTTGGATAAAATTCTTCACGTTAATAAATTTTCTTGGAAAGACACATAAAATATAGCAGCAAATGGATGTCCGTATTTGATAAATGTGCAGTGGACAAACAAACCATGATTAATCACCACACATTGGCGTAGGTTTTACTAATTAACCTTTGATCGCTCGAAACTATCGCTTCTCGGATTATGTTTCCTATCATGCAGGGATTTTATATTTAGCTAATGCTATTTTGGTCATCAGTCAATACAACAAAGTAGTGATGATTTGTTAATGTTGGTTTAGTAAGCGCAAAGAATATTTTTTCATTTCATTAGTTGGTAAAGAATTATTGTCATTCTGCTCAAAATGATATTATTCTCCGTTATTACTGCGTAACTCTTAGGTAACTTCACCTAAGAGTTAACCAGTTTATTAAGTGACTAAAAGTTTTCATAGATAGTCGTTGATACGCCAGACTATAAATGGTCATCCCGTTTACTGATTCACTTCATAACGAAAAAACTCGGTGCTTTACAACAATATTAGGCGTTATAGGAAAATTTGTTTTATAACATCAATAAGCAATGGGATATATAAACAGCTATTATTACGATAGCCTATATCCACAGATTTCCCAATACAGGAGATGGGGCAAGCCGCGTTAAAAAGTGCGACAAATGTATGCTCAACGAGCATACACTGGCTATAGTTTACGCTCCGTGAGACGAATGAAGACGCACGAATTTTAGAAGAAATTACCGTTTTTTTCCAAAATGCATTCTGTGCAATTGTAACATGCCATCATCGCAGTGAATCAGTAAAATTTACCAAGAAATATAATATCTTTTCACAGGTAAGAATTGAAAAGTAATTGCGACACTGGACTGCCTATAAACTTGGCGGCTTGTCCAGTCTAATTTTATTCGGATGTCTGTGCCTATATCGATGACTATAGTTTGTGGGACTTCTGAACGAATAGGCTGGCTTGAACGGTGTGATACCAGGGCTTCATAAAAAACCGGATTCAAACTAGGTGGTAGTCTCGGTACTGAGTCGGCTAGGTACCACTGCAGTGCCAGCTATCGTCCCGTGAAATAGGAGTGTTTTACACTTTTGTGTTTCGGGATGAGGGCATTGTAGGTTGTAAAATTACCGGGTTAAGGCGATCTAACATCTGTCGTCTCGGTTGACGGCGTTGAGTTGACGGAGAAAAATGACTACATACTGTTATTAATTTCCTTCAATTCCGCGTGTCTGTCATGGTCAGACGTATCACTTACCACCAGGTGAGCGTATTAACCGGCCCGTTCACTTATCGCCGAATAAGTTAGATCACCGGAGGCCCACCACTCTCCCTGTTTAAAAATAGTCGAAATAACGTTAAATGATGTCGTTATTTCCTTTTTTATACTTGTATATACAATGTTTTAGATGTGTACCAAAAAAAAAATGTTTTCTTTCTTTCTTTAACATATTCACACGTTGCTCTTTCAGGGCTTTCTCTGGGCTAGGGCAAGCATGTGTATGAGCTGCGCCCCATCTTAGATGTCGTCTTTTCCACTGGAAAAGTCTTTGTACAAAAACAAGCCCAAATTATAAATAAATGAAAGACTTACCATCAGTTTAACCATTTCTTTAGGTACCGATGAAATAAAATTATTTTATTACAATAATATGAGTTTGTTTGACCCTAGTTATGTGGTTTCCTTTGGCATGACTGTAAAAGACGCTGTGATGGTCTTATAAAGGTATTCAAATAAGACTTATAAATGGATAATCCATTTGCGCATTGCAATATTTAGCGCAAAAATCTGCATTTTTCTAACATGTTTGAACAGCTAACGTTGCCGTATCACACTGGGGATATTGTTTCCTTATTTAATTATAATAGCATGCATTCTGCTTTTGTGTTTGTTGACGTTGGCTATTTGCAAACGGCAACTTTTCAGTTTGATTTTCAACGCTCCCGTGCAACAACAACGCTTCACACAAAAAGATAGGATCTGAAAAAATACGATCGCCGCCCGTATCGCTCGAACAATGCGTTTGATTGTAAAAACGAATTCCTGAATAAAACAGAAGGGAAGTAGTGACACCGTAACTTTTCTTTTTTATTTTTAGCGTCCATTACTAGGAAATTGCAATTCATCTTTGTTTTCGTTCTAAATTTGACTGTGTGTTATTTATGTTTATTTAGGTATTAAAAAAAAGTTGTATATTTGTTGTTTATGTTAATTGCTTAAGTTCACATGTTTTTTGCTTTAGTTGGTGCGAGATGGCGCATTCATGGACGTGGGATAAGGAAGGAGAAGTACCTGCCTTTATGTCCAGTAGCACTTGTATACCATAATGAATTGGTATGCTGGATGACATATGATTTGAACACGGGTATTAAAGCAAAATCACTGCACACAAACTTTTTGAACCTAACGCAACATCATTGATATCATCTTATTTTGGTTCAAGCGAGCGTAGCTTTTACGACTCGCCAACAAGAATTTAAAATTTAAGTTCGAAATACCGAATTAAAACTTATTAGTACTGCTATGGACTTCATGTCTGTAGTAGTTTACCACACTTAATACTATATAGATGTTTTTAAAAGCTGCGTAATCACGGCATATAAGAATACAATTATAATATAAAAACCCATTAACATAGAAGGGCTAGCAGCGCTCTCTCATTATATCCGCCTGCCAACTCGTGGTGGTTATGGTAAAATCACCTTCACCATTGCATCAGTTGAAAAGCCCTAAGTCCAGCAGTGGATTGTCACAGACTGTTAAAATTATTTTTAAGGACTTCAATATAATTTAAACCCATGAATCTTTAATCACAAAATGGAAGCTTCGAAAATACAACATCAAAAATACCTACAGACACCGCCAAAGTGTAGAAGATAAATGGATCGTGTACCGACAAGACAGCGGTATGCTTCGATGTCCAATTTTATTGGACCCCACATCACATAAAGTAGAGCCTACATTTTAGGCCGAGCCGCTGGCTTTCTGTGTACTCAGGTAAATCGACGCATAGATGGGTTGCGAAAATAAAGGACATTACATAGTGGGGTACCCTGGTTTCTACGTGATTTTCATCTAATAATTGCGGTCAAGTAAATATCTGATATCCGCGTAAGGGTGCAGTTAAAATAACTTTATAACACCGCGGTTATTAAAAGTACTTAAATGTACATCTATGAAGTTTGATTGTAGCGATGGCTTCATAAGATCGTATAATAATAATTTAAAAATTTAATTATTTTGTCACCATAATCTTACAGTATTTTATAAAACAACACAAACATTCACGATACATTTTATCTTATGAATTTAAAGATTATGGCGGGCTGACACCTGAACTAGGACAAGTCCTGTAACACAGATCGTACTAATACACAAATGTATAATCTTATGCATGGATTATTTCAGGCGTTAGGAGCAACCTAGGCAATATTTTTAAACAGTGTTGCATAAAACTCAAGAATCTTTATGTTTACCTATACATTGCCTTTAATTTATTTGTATTCAATTCATATTAATATCTTTATTTATTCATATACATAGATGTTAAAACAATATAGGTTAGAACATTTTTGCGTACAAGTACCTATTTATGCCAAGTAGGAGAGACGAGAAGTTACCATAGAATCATATTTTTAAAACAAATGTAAGAAGGATTTTTAAGGCCCTGGATAAGCCTGAGGCGAACCAAATTGTGAACACGGCTCTAAGCCGTGTTATGTTAAGATGACAGATACAGTATAAAATGAGTCCATAACTGTTGATAATAATAAGTTTCTATTAAAATTTCCTAGGGTCCGCAAATTGAGGCGGCAGGTCTCTTCTAAAGGTCTGTTACAAACAGAACTTTCACTTGCTAAACTTAGTGCAGTCATAAAGATATACAGTAGTGCATATCAGTTCTATTTTACCAGACGATATCTACACTACGGTATGGTTAGCCAAGAGAGAGACGACTGACGTTTACAACAGTCTAAACATAAGCTTAGACTTAATATCGATTATACCTATACCTATTCAACTATCGCAGTCCACTGCTGGACATAGGTCTCCCCATTTTCGCGCCAGATATCCGGTCCTCGCTTTCCACATCCAGCCTCCACAGCGACCTTTCGCAGTCGTCGGTCCATCGGCCGGAGGGCGTCCTACGCTACGCTTGCCGAGACGCGTCTCCACTCCAGAACTCGTCTGCTCCAACGGCCATCGGTTCTGCGACATACGTGACCAGCCCACTGCCACTTCAACTTGCTGATCGGGGGCTATGTCGGTAACTTTAGTTCTCTTACGGATTAAATCATTTCTGATCTTATCCCTAAGAGAGATATATCGATTGATCACTTTAAAACTGGAAACACTTAATAACCTTCTTAAATTCCTAACTTGTCTAAAGTCGTTTGCATCATCATCAGCGCATTAAACGTCCCCACCGAGGGGCACGAGCCTACCCGTATAGGGTGTATAGGCCTTAGTCGTCCACGCGGGCCCAGTGCGAGTTGGACGACTTTACGCACAACCTTAGAATCTCTTCGCAGGCGTGCGCAGGTTTACTCACGATTTTTTAAGAGCGTCGGATAACGTACATATATTTTTCGAAAATTCGAAACACATTGGTACGTGGCGGGATTTGAACCTCGGCCCTCCCAATAGGAGGGCGACAGTATCACACCATTGAGTCACCGACGCTCTCGTCGTTTGCATGGGCACCTTTAATCGCAAAAATCTCTTAAAATAGCGATTATACTTTTCGTAACGCTGTGTCCCAAGCTGAAGAGTAACACGCCTCTAATTCGCCATTATATTGTGTAATTTCATAAAACAAGGTGCTGTACAAAAATATTGACAAGGTAAAGTACTAAGTGCAATCAAAAGTTTTATTTTAGATTATTGTACTTTTAATTACCAATATACATTGTTGGAAATTTTATACTTTTTGTCGCTTCTATCTGGTTCCAAGGTCACTTAAAAGTTTCACTTAAATGTTTGAAACCACATGTAAATAGATTTGACAGCGCTGTAAAGAAATTATGACCACTTCAATATATAAAGACCAAAATAACTACCAACTACGGGTCGGCGCGCGGTTCTTGTCAAGCACTGGGCGACCGCTAGCGCATTTTCAAACCCAATCGCGATTACTGAACGGCTATGTAATAAAATATCTCAATTTAGCTCTCTTCCATCTTAACAAAAGAACATCTGAGTTAATCGCTTGTTAACAACATTATATAATTTCATGGACATCTATCTGTACATGAACACTTGTATTTAATATATCATTTACCTTGAAAGATAATACAAATTTTGTGACCGGTAAAATTTTACAAATTAAACACAAATCACATGAGAGTAGTTTATTTAAATGATATTTTTCATAACCCAGAATTGTATTAGCCCCGTAGTAAAATTAATCTTACTTAAAGATATACCTTATGGCATTCGTCTTGCCAGTGGCTGAATTCGATTAGAACCGTACCCTAAGAGAAGCATAAATTATACCACGAAATAATTTGATTAACACAATAAAAAAAGCAATGAGTAGTTTACTACTGAAATTTGTACTAAAAATATACATTACATATTAAAATAAAGAGTGCTGCTGAGACCTCAAACTCAGAAGTTAGTATATTATTCTTTTGATTCACTCGTGTAAATGTCTTTACAAAATGTTTATACGTAGTGAAACTTTTAATGAGCTTTTGATTTTGGCTTCTTACTTTTCTTGTTGAATGTATGTTTTTGTTTCACTGTTTTGGTTAAATTGTCAAGGCTCAAAGATCTGTACAATTGTAAGATATGATTTTCCCGTGGTCTATAAGGTGGTATTGATTGTATCTTTTCAAAATTAACCAAGCCAATGAGGCTAGATATGTTCGATTTAATTTGAGAAAGAAAGCTTAATCGTTTTCTGCTGTGGTTACATATTTTTGGCCATGTACTAAGAGCTGCGAAAACTTTCCGATGTTTGTCGCATACGTAGCATTGTTCAGTATTAGTCTCGGCATCTTTTTTGCTGACGGATACGGCACACATAGTGTAAGAGACAATAGTACCTCTATCCAATAGATCGTTCTGATGGACGCTCGTTGTTCGACTGTGCTTCTTGGAGACACTTCCGTGATATTGAGTGGATACATGACGAAGTTTAGATAGCCCTCCCACTTGGACACTTTTAGATTTAACCGCGGTTAGTTGGCAAACTTTGTCACTATTCGAGACTGTGACACAGCCAGAATCAGTTGTTTTGTTGGGAAAGCCTTTAGCAGAACTGGTGATCACTCCTGATGCAGTATTTTTTTGGTGATGCGTACTACTTGATTCTCGTTTTTTGAATATGTGACGCTGTATTGCGTTTATAAGATGAGTTGATGGGTCGTTAACTAGTTGGCCTATACCCCAAAGGTATTCTGACATTGATGAATTAAATTTAATAAATGTGCGGTTGGCAAATGAATTGATGGAATTATTTGACTGACTTTGACAAGAACGTAATTGAAGTTTTTATCATATCATTGGTCTATTGTCTATTACTCATAATAACCAAAGTCTAAATTTTATAATTCAGTTAAAAAATAAAAGGAAAATTTTGGTCTAACCATTACTTCAAAGATAATATTTTAATAAGCCGTTCAAAAATGTTTTGAATGCCATGAATTCCGAAAAACAGTAACAGAATTTGTTTTGTAGTAATACACTAACCAAGTGCATGGTGGAATGGATTTCTTGCCACGATGTTCTAACTCATACACAACATTTAGCTGACAGTGTAACAAAAACCAATAATATTCTGTATATATATAGGTAGATACGCCATCCATGCCTCAAAAACGAACCGCCGAAGAGAGTTTGTACTCTTTTGTTTAGGTAACTATGTTTGAAATTCGAAATATGTGTATGTGTGCTGTCACTGCATTCGGAACACTTTTATCGATTGTTTTGTGAGCATATCACGAATCCATACTTTTCTACATCATTAACGAAAACCGCCTCATTAACATTCTCTTCCACAGATTGGAAGCTCTCTGTAATCCTTTAAAATAATCATTATTCCAGAACCACCTGGCCCTATATATTGCTATGTTCATAGCCATTTTTTATGCAATTTAATTTTATTATTTTCTTATTGGGATTGTATTAAAGGAACTTTGATTTATATAAATACTTAATACGTTTTATAGACAAATATATTGTAAAAGCAAAAAATTTTTTGGAAGGAGTGGCTGCTGAGTTTCTGGCTGGATTCTTCTTAGTGGACAACAACAGTCCGAACCAGTGGTAGAATCAAATTTGACATTCATAAGTGTTCTTTATGGACCCAAATTGAATAAATATATTTTCATTTCATTTCATTGCATAATTCGCCATCAAATTCTATCTAATTTACTTCAACGATAAATCGCATTATTGTTTATTTGTTCGGGTAGAGAAACCCAAAGTCCTCTTCATCTTTGACTAGATTATTTTGGTTTTATTTAATAGTCAATCAAAATTTTAACACTACCGATGTTCTGTTTCAGTTTATTGCAGTCCATAACTGGATATCACAGGCCCCCGTTTTCACCATTCTGCTTCACCAGCAAAACTTACGATAGTTGTCCAAAGGTCGAACAATGGCCTGTTTGAATTCTGTTTGTTGTCTGTCTTTTGACTGCAATGTAACCTAACCGATCCCTGGTTTATAGACTTACACGTTATAAGATACGCTTAAATTTAGAATGCATACAAGTACAGTGTACAAATTCACTTAAGAATCATAATAGTGGTTTCATGTTTAAGTAAAATATAATAATTAACTTTATTCTTACAGTATCATTTTATAGTGCCTTTGAGAAAACTAGCTCAGCGC
Source organism: Leucinodes orbonalis (assembly GCA_019425675.1). NCBI lineage: Eukaryota > Metazoa > Arthropoda > Insecta > Lepidoptera > Crambidae > Leucinodes > Leucinodes orbonalis. Next base: position 180,804 of record PQWD01006041.1, read on the forward strand.
AACTAAAGTTTTCAAGTTGTTGTGGACGAACTCCACTGAGAGAAAGAGCTATTTAAAAGCGGAAGAAAGTTTCGCTGCGTTTAAGTATTTTTTATAACCCTATACCCATAGAGATGATGTTGCTTTATAAAACCTTTACTAACAATTAAATATTTGCCTCTTTTTTGGGTGATTATTTTAGATTAAAATTTGAGGACGTTGAATCCAAAAAAAAAAATTCTGTTAACATTAGTCAAAACATTAAATAGCTGAACACGGGACGTAGTACAACCTCGTTTGTGATTCGGCAGGAGGTAGGCCATCAAATTATAAAGAAGTAGAAGGTGAGCTGAGAATGGTTTTGGTCTAAAAATGTTTATGCTGGACTTCTTAAATCCAGATTCAATTAGCCTGATTCTTAATATGTTGGCCAAAATGGTTATTTTTTAATGTTTTATTTAATTTGTAACACATGAAAACTAAACTCAAACAAGAGAACACTAACTCAAACAACAAAAATATTTTTAACTAGAAAATCATAGAAACCTTGTTGATATTAAGTAATATCAAAACGTAATTAGAAGCACGAACCTTTCTCTTTAAAAACGACACATTCCCTCCGCACGTGACGTATGAGTGAATAGTCGATTAAAGATTACGTTCGCGATATGAATTATCAAATTATATTGCGCCAAATACATTTTCACGTTTATTATTTCATATATTAATTTGTGCCATGACATATTCATACCACTAGACCACAGCTGCCAATTAATTGAGGAATTCACATTATACCTAATCATAGGTGTCGTAACAAAACCCGCTTGTTACAATATATTGTTAAATTCCATTACCACAAGATTCTTGTAACTGTAAATAACTTAAATTTCGCTTTGATCAAATTCGAAAGGGTTTAATGTGAAGAAATCCCACCCGGGAACAATTAATTGGTATGAGCTTTGTTATAATAGGTGTATTTACAATGAATAATTCTGTCTTTGAGCACAGTAATGTCGTGTAAATTACTTAGAGCGTGAAACAATTCAACAATGGAGTTATCTTTCATTCACACTTGAAACCGTGGAGGTAAGGATTTGTATTGAACTGTGCTAATGCTTTTATAATGTTGAGCGAAATCAAATTTCATTGTTGCATCAATATATCGGATTAATATCTGAAACTAGTAACATAATGAAAATGGTTTATTAGTTTATTATTCACTTCTTGATTTCACTTTAAAAGCACCTCGTATTGAATTTAGCTTAAATTTCACTATGGAAGATTTTCAAATGAGGTTATTATTAATTTGAAATAAATATTTGCATTAATATACACGTAATTATGTTAAATGTTAGCAGGATGTGTAATTTGATCCAAGTATCTAATATACTTATTGTTTGTATCATTCTTGTATGTATTCATCTATAAGTAAAATATAGTATGAGTAGATGTTAAAGACACCAACTGATTGACCATAGGCTGCCTCTCGATAGCCTTTGTTTATAGGAAGGCAACTTAATAAAAGTTTTTCTGAGAAGACCTGATTTGGAAGAATATAGTAGCCGGGTTCGCCATCGCTTATTATGAGCTTTTATTTTTTTGCCTTGGCATAAAACGTGAGAAAGTTCCTAAGATAATCAAATGCAAACCTTTAATTAGTGACGCACACGGGAACTCGTTTTTCTGTCTACACTCGACAAAACACAACATGCTTGTGAAGACAACATTTACATACAAAGTTGGCTACACTTATAGATATTGAAGATCGGAGTGTTTTTATTTAGTTTTAAATTATAAAATTAAGGACATACAACGTAATTATCATAATATTTAATTCTTATCATTTTAGACGCCAAAATTCTACATAAAATAGAAAATCTATTGTTTCTGTAATACATTACAGAAACAATAGATTTTCATACTTTCTCTATCTAAGTGTTATTTAAAATACACACTAATAATATTTTTAATTTACAGATGAAATATCTACAACTAAATTCATCACTTCTTAAAAATATCAGGTAGGTATGTTTAGTACATTCCTCCTACATTACATCTATCTTTACTTGTTTAAAATGAAAAAATATAATTTTCAATAGTTTTTGGTTAACATAATCTTATTTATTAAAATTCTTTCCAGTTGTTATGGCCACTCCAATGACCAGTGCCGAAATGGTAAAAGCTTGGGCAACAATTCTGAGTCTCATCATTTGTTGAGACATTCGTGATTTCCTATTTCGAAAGCTCCGTATACCATACGAGAGCGCTCCTGCGGTAGCTAATGCACCTATAGGAACGAAAGAATTCTAAGAAAATTTTCGTGCGAACTTTTGTCTCGTTGTCTCGATTTGCTGAATTGGTCCCATTTCTTTTCGTGTCAGCGTCAGTTAAAGAGTTAAAAATGACGCGTTTATTGTACCTTATGTTCAGGATATATAGTGATTTAGCGTACACAAATAAGCTCAATATAAAACTACATAAATCTGAGTTCGAAAGTAGGGAAATAAAATGCAAAGTTTCCTCGAGGAAATTTAACAGGATTGAATTTAATGGGGGACATAATAGGTCAATCGACTGACAGAGTAAAGGAGTAGGAGACAAACACTGTAAGTGATGGGTAGACTTAGCCTGCAGCTTAAGTGAGGTTTCGAGAAATGGGATTTATTTTCAAACTTTACTTCAAAACTTTTAAATAGCTTTTGAAATTAGGTACAAATGGGAAAGATAAGAGAAAGTAAGTTTTGTCGTTTCACGTTTATGATAGCCTTTACGGTTTTAGTTGTTATTGTCAGGTATTACCCAATATCCGATACACAAAGATTTATTATACATTAATTTTATTATTCACAATTATTAAAAAAACTAACGACACACGCACACATTCTACATCTGAATGCAAAGGGACGTAATGATTTTTTTCTATTACAAAAACAAGATAACCTTACAGACACATTCATTTAATAAATTAATGGTCATATATAATGATAAGTTATTCTATATTTTAAAGTGAAATAAACATAACTTTAATCCTGATTTTAAACTTTAAAGACATAAAAAGGTTAGGATATTAACGAGTATATAATTGAACATGTTGTGGAACCATAAAGCAATCGCACGCACGGCTGATCCTTATGAAACTTCACTTCGTATGAAGTTTCACACAGTATGCTTTAACCAAGTTTTCCGTATTGTTAAGTTTCTTCGCTTATAAGTAAGGCGGAATTAATTTGAAGTTTCATTAATGGGAACTTCCATTGATTTAGAATTAGCGCGCTACGAACTCCACAGGAGATTTAGTGGATTTCATTCAAAGTCCTTGTTTGAAGTTTAATTAATTTCATTTGAATATAATAACATATACTGTAGATACAATATGCAACAATACATATTTATGTTTCATATAAAAGTTTATAAATAAAACGGAAATATTCTAAGAATTTTATCAGTCAGTATAAATTAAAGTTCAAATAGGATGCATATTAAATTATATTATTATCCCCACCGAAGGTTTCCATACGAGGTTTTCTTTTACCGTAACAGCGTTGGATAAACGTACATATAGCTAACTTCGAAAAGACATTGGTACGTGGCGGGATTTAAACATGCTCTGCCCAGATAGGAAGACAACAGTCCACACTAATGAGCCACCAACGCTTTCATGAACCTTATTTTCGTATAAGAAAGAATAATCGTGTTACGTGATACTAAAGGATTGCTGGTAAATATCCACTCACAATAAATAGATATAGAGGAACCTAAACAAATTAAAATAAATATTTTTTACACATAATTGATTCTGCTGCTCTTAAACTGCACCGGAAACAACTATTTACTTATGTTCCTATGTTCCCTTGATGTGGCAGAGGGATGCCCTCTGCCACATCAAGGGAACATAGGAAGTAAGGGAAGGAAGTAAAGGAAGGAAGGGAACACAGTACTCCGTCATCCCGCACGGTCTTGAGCTTCACGCTTCATTTCACCCCACGTCCTGCCAACCTATTATTCATGTCATCTGCATGATTCCACAAAAGAGTATCAAAAATCGAATAGAATATAATTCAAGTGACTTGCTTGTGACGCTTCCATGTCGTAGTTTATAGGGTTGTGTTGAAACTATTTAGTACAAAGCCATTTCATAATGTATGGTAAAGAGATTCCCATCAGCGATCTGACCCATCAGCGACCGTAACGTCTATTGTTTGTTCTGTCATTTGTTTCGCATGAGTGTTCTGATTAAAAATTGATGTAATGGCGTTAAGTTATCTGCTTGATTCGGCGGTCGTGGAATCAAATCCCATAGTCCTCCCGCATGGTGAATGTCACTTTAAGTCCAATATTGCAGTTTTCACATTTTAACCATATCAGAGGACGAGAGGCGATTTAAAAACCTGATTCAGGGTTGGTCGGATTGTTCATTAATATAACTACAAACTCAAGCAGATGCTATATTTTGTAATCTTATTAAGATAATTGACTACAGCCCAAAATCCAGAGTGGGGGGAATTGTAACATAAATCAGTTGATGCTTATGTTATCTAAAACCATGTATAACTGAGTTCTTAGCATAATTTCCATACAAATGGAGAACATAATGTTAACGTTTTCACTAAATCCATACTGTAAATTATATGTTTGTTGTAAGTTGTGTCCAGTAAGGTCATTTCATGAAGTTCATTTCAGTATAATAATGTGAAATAATTAAACTGGAATATTTAAACGTTTTTACTTACGATTTATTCGGTGTTCTGAGCGCCCTTTGTAGCTAGAGTTGAAACAATAGTAACTTAAGCAATTAGCTGGAAACCAACAGAGCGTCATTTGACCTTAAAATTGTTTGCTTGGAACTTTGCTTTGCCTCAACTTCCTTAGACAGATTCTATAATCAATAAATTCCAGAGTCGAATTATTCGACTTAATGGTGAATTTGCCTTAAGAAGAAAATACATCGCACTTCAAACTTTTATCACATAGCTTAGTAGATTCAGCTGAAAAAAAACCTTATAATTTTATATTTGAATTTAATTATACGATGAAATGTAATGTTTTTTTAACCGATTTCAAAAAAGGAGGTTCTCAGTTTGACTTGTTTGTTTGTATATTAGTATGTATGTTTTTAGTTAAATTGAACTTTAATGTTAACTTGAGGGAGACCGTACATGTTGCAAACTACTTTACTCCTCATCTCACGTATTTCTTCTGCTTTACCGGTTTTCTTTTTAACCGTATGGGTCGTATTTTGCATTCTACCGAATACGAGGCTATGACGCTCAACGTTTAGTAGAACATTGGATCAGCACGGAGAGCTACGGTCAGAAACCCCTCTATAATTAATGGTAGGAAGGAGGAAGGCCTTATCTGACAGTAAACGTTTCTCTACACTCACTACATCGTAGTATGATCTATCTGATAGTGAGAATTACGAGACCCTTCTGTGCGGTAGGGCTTTTGGTGTCATGATATCGGGCTACAGGGCTTTTTAAATAATTGTGAGATGATTTCAGTGTGTATTCATCTTATGTTATAGCATCTTACATTACATTAAGGTCTCTAGTTTTATCATATTCTTAAAAACAATCTTTAAGTGCCTGTTCCAGCCACCTGCTTCGTGGGTAAATATTCTTAACAACATATTTTTAGATATTGATACCAATTTACGTAATAGTAATTCGAGAAGGTGGCACAGCACTCAACTGATGAAATATAATATTTGCTAAGCTAGTACGGTCAGCAAGTCACAAATATGTATGTATCTATATGTAAGTTTTTCATCAAAGCCTAAATATAATATTAACGTTAAAATTAAAATTATATTATATAACCTATGCCTGTTTATTGTAGTGATACATGGGAGTACTTCGATTATCATTGTTTTCCAACATATTGGGTACTTGTGATTTATTATGTGTGTTTTATACATTAGAAAAAATATGTGTAGGTATATTCTCAAAGTTATTTTTATCTTAAATACGTGAAATAAGAGTACTATGCGCTTTTGTGTAGCTATTAATAAATAAAAAAATTACTTTATGGCGCTTTGACACGATTAAATAAAAAAATAGTAGTTTTATTGCTGGCTGAATTGTAGTGTAACTATTTTAAATGTGTAAGTTTTTTATACTCTCCCTATATTTGCTTTCAAATGTTTTATTTTTAGTTTGCAATACGCAGGTCATATTTTTAGTTTTCCAGTTCTAATCAAAAGGTTGTTAGAAGACATGTCTCACAATTTTGATCAGTTTATAGTTTTATATATTAGCAATTAGCTATTTTACTTTATTTTAATATTGCAATAGTACTTTAATCTTATTTATAAGTAGAGAGCGTCGGTGGCTCAATGGTGTGGACTGTTGCCCTCCTACCGGGAGGGCTGAGGTTCGAATCCTGCCAAGTAACAATGTGTTTTCGAATTTTCGAAAATATATATACGTTATCCGACACTCTTACGGTGAAGAAAAAACATCGTGAGGAAACCTGTGCACGCCTGCGAAGAGATTCAAAGGTTGTGCGTGAAGTCCCGCACTGGGCCCGCGTGGACGACTAAGGCCTAATCACCCTATACGGGTAGGCTCGTGGCCCTCGGTGGGGACGTTCAATGAACTGATGACATTTATATAGAGATTTATATGTACGAGTTAAAAATAAAAGTTACTTTTGTCATCACGTAAATAGCCCCTTCGTCCCACTTACATTCATTCAGCGTGGGTTTGAATCCCACTAAGCGCACTGTACTGTATGAATGAATAAGTTATTGATTATGTTCAGTGTAGGTGTTCGATAGTGTACATTTTACAAAAGCAATCATACATTTCCTTAGGAAATTTTAGTTTATACGTTGATTTAGACGTGGTCTCCTTTGATTTTTATAACAAAATATTTATTTTGTTGTAATTTATTTCAAAATAAACTTTACTTAAATAAATCCGATTTAGAAGTTTATGTATAAAATATGTTTAACATTCATGTTTTGTTAAGTTATATTTTTAAGATATATACAACCTGGTAATATTTATTGTACTATTTAATTAGTGGTTATTGGTACGTATGGGTCAATTATAACATTTATAACGTTCGTAATAATTATAACGTATTCATAAATTTCATGTACGTAATCTCATGTTGCTAAGTATAAATAAATAACCAACGTTATCTTTGTTATGTCTTGTTTTTTTACTGAGGTTTATTTGTATAAATATTTCATGATACATTTAAACATTCAATTTAATTACTATATTTATACATATTATAATTTATGACACTTATATCCAATTATCACGGAATATGCTAGAGATAGATTAAGTGGCGAACATACGATTCATATAATAATGATAAGTTCACATAGACAATCACAAAAAGTTATTCCATGTATACATATTTACTGTTTGTATACATAAAAAGAATGAATACGTAGCATTCCTCGAACACAGTTTATTTTAGTAGAAGTAATTACGTATCTATCTTTGCAATAGTTTCGCATCAACTAAAGTTGTTTATCAACTGTAAATGTAGTTTATCTTGTAATTGAATTAGCAAACTACTAAATGAATGACGAAGTAGTCAAATAACTATTTAGGTTTAAAATAATTACGACACCTTTAAATAGCGAATATCAATTGGTACTAGTAGATTTTGTCAACAAGCAGTATTTGATTTTTATTCATTTACCATTTATAAAAAATAAAAACTAAGCATTTTGTAAGCCTCATCGGCTTCTATCAAATTCTATTTTAGTCTACATTTAAAGAAAAGTATGCAACGTACGTTCCTAAAAAAAAGACTTCGCCACAGTTTTCGTATATTCAGATGCTGTGAACTTCGCAATAATTATTACCTTTATGTAGTCAAAATATAAATGTAAAACATTTTTCTAGGAATTAATTGATTTTACAAATTAACACACAATTTGTTAGTTGTTTCTGTATCAGGTGTGTTTAAAGAGTTGTTTTATATTTATATGTACAAGCGGATCTGAGGGACTTTGTTCTGTCAAAAATACTTGGAATGTGGCACCACTTTCAGGCATTTATATGCATTCCTACAATATTAAAAAAAAATACACAAACTAATCATTATTTTATTTATTATCATAACATTATTTCATCTATTCTGGGTATGTTATTGTAAAGCCAACCAAATTGAAATCAATACCGTCATGAATATTAATTTTAATGACTAATAAATTTTTTTTTTTTTTAAATGCATTTTGTGATTAATTTTAATTTAATAAATTCAAAGACAGCAACTGTCATTTCGGGGATACATTTTTAGGTTTCCGTAGCCAAATGGCAAAAAACGGAACCCTTATAGATTCGTCAAGTCTGTCTGTCTGTCCGTCCGTCCGAATAATTCAAATCCTTTTTTCTCCAAATCTATAACGCTACACTATTCAAACTTTGTGAGTATATGTATTCTGTGAACCGCTATTAGGTTTTGACAAGAAACTTGAAAAAATAATAATATATTTTAGGGTTCCCCATACATTGAACTGAAGCTCACAATTTTTTTTTCATCGAACCCCCCCGTGTGGGTATCAATGTGTAGAACTTAAAAAATGATAACAAGATTTCTAATACCATTTTTTTTATAAATTGAATAGTTTGCGCGATAGACACTTCCAAAGTTGAAAAAATTGTTTCCCCCCCCCTCTAATTTCTAATCTATGGGGTTGATAAAATCGAAAAAAATGTATGATGTACATTACCATAAAATCTAACAACGAAATTTAGTTTGAACGATTTCTGGTGGGTACTTTTTTTTAAAAGTCAAAAACGGTGAACCACTATTTTTAATATTAAAGCTGTAGTAGGTGCCTAAGTAAATAAAAATTACTTTATTTTTGTTACTTGCTGCTCCGGAACCCTCCACGGGCGATTCCGACTCGCGCTAGGCATTTTTTTATGTATTAATGACAGTCCGTCCGTATTTTTACAGACGTCCATAGTCGGCATACTTTTAGAATCATATTAGAAGCTCTTGAGTTGGCTCCCAACGTTCAAACACTTCCATGAAACCTGATGGCAAGGACAAATTTGCTTAGATAAACCGATGCACTAGGACATTAATTAGTTTGTATTATTGGTTGTAGGAAAATAAACCACCATGTTGAGAACAAATGTTTACGCTAGTCGTATAAACATTCAAACCCGATAGATCAAACGATCGTCGAATAACGTTGTGTTCAAAGAAATTTCTCACGTCAATTACACAAAGCTTATTCAAATATTTTTTGTTTTAGGGAAATAGGTCAGTGTTTTTTGGATGATTAATAAATAAAGAAATCGTATTTAAAAAATAAAACTTAAGGTATTAAACTCCAAGCAAAAAACAACTGGAATCCAAGGTAACGTTTGCATGCTACAATAGTCCCATACATTTTATAAGTTAGTTCATAACGTATTCACCAACAGATGAAGTTTGCAGGCATTTCCTGTATCAGCTTTAAAGATTATCGTTTAAATCGATCTCTTTCTCGGTAACATACAGACGGACACACAGACAGACATGACGAATCTATAAGGGTTCCTTTTTTGCCATTTGGCTACGGAACCCTAAAAAGTAAGAACGTCAATTAAGAACTTGACGAAAGAAATAATACAATCTATGCCATGAGAGTAAATTTTAAGCAAAAATGTATATGAGATTCCAACTGCTTTTCTTTTTATCAGCTTTTATATGTAATAGATATGTGAAAGAAAATTCTTAGAATTAAGAACACCGATTACGACTTACTACACCACATTATCTGTGACATAATCACGTTCACATCAACTGACACCTACGTGCTGTCAATATCCAATATCCAGTTAAAGCGATCTTTAGGACATTTTCTTGGCCGCAATTCAGGTTCTTCGCTTTTCAAATATTCTTCAGCTGCTTTTACATTTTTACATTTCGTATGAATCGTATCTGTATTGCAGGCAATACTGAAGATTGCCTTGAGAAAATGTTGTTCCTCCATGAAATAGAAAAAAGTTGCTCCAGCTATTGATTCGACAACCGTAGAATTATATATGAAAGCCTTTTCTTTTGAAGAAAATGTGGCGATTGGTATCCGGTCAAAATGGAGGAGGCCTATGTCCAGCAGTGGACTGCAATTTTGTACAGTACCCCTCGAAAACAAATGTTTATTATTTTAGGTTTTTTATTACAATAATAGCTCAAAAATACGATATACTCAAAAGCTTATTTTTACAGATATGCCTATCAAGAGGTATGAATTGACTTAATAATATGAAATCAATACCTCTCTTCCCTAAGAGTAAAACAAAAGAACTATGTTAACCGTAATTTTTATGATTATTTAAAAAAATGTTGAATTAATTCAAGTAACTAAATCCTCGTGTATTAATTACCATTCTCATGACACTGATTTGTTTTTGTTCATTATGTGTCTGATTTCTAACATTCACGATCATTACTGTTATTATTAACGTTACTTTTTTGTTTTCTTCCAAAACTGCACAGACATTAACACTTATCTACATAATGAGAAAGTATCCTTAACAAAATTTTGCTTAAAAAGGCTTCATTTCAGTATTTATTACAAATGCATTTTAGTAAGGTAATGTGAGATCATTAGATGCATTGATTATGATATCTACACTCACTTAGAAATATCTTGTTTTGTAAGGGCTTAGCTTCGAATATTATTTCAGAAATGACATTTGTAGAACTAATACGCGCGGTAGCCGTCAGTTCAAATGTTGCGAAAAGTGGTACTGCGTAACACTTTGTAGCGCCTTCAAACTCAAGGACAATTTTACTGAAATAAGAAAGCAAAGGCTTGCCTCGACCGAACGCGTTAGACGCCAAGCTATCACCTTCTAGAAGAAAATATCGTCAGTCATCGATGGGTGACCGAAAAATCTTAGTCTTTCGTTTGGAAGGCACGTCAAGTATAGGTAATGTTACATATAGATTTGCGAAACATAGCATACAGTGTTTTCGCCTTACTTTGATAACATATTTTAAGATTACGAATTATTGTCTTAAAAAATATTTTTCATTAGAAGTGAAATATATTTGCAGTTTAAGTTCAATTTCAATAGAGTGACACCTTTTATGTAATCATTACATCTTCTTAATTTATTAAGACTTGTGTCGGTCTACTTTGTTTTAAGTATACATTGCACCCACAAGCTCACTACCATAAAGATAGTGTTTTTGTGCCAATTATGATTAAAAATTAAACAGCAAGTACCTTAAAGTGTCCAAGAAAGTAGAAATTAGCTTTTGCGGCAGAAATCAAAGCTATTTTCCATACAAATGTGAGTAAGAGCTAAAACAACAAAGACGCTAAGGCTGAAATTTCTAACTTATTCCATTATGGCAGACATTCCAATGTTAATTATTCAACTGTTTTATCAAAATAACTGTTTGATGCAAACTTAAATCGAATGCGACCTTTAAAACTTGGGAGTTTCAAGACATTCTTGACAAGACTTTAATTACAAAACGATCTCCTTAGATTATTTAAAAAGATTCGCTTGAAGCAGAAGGCTTAGTTCGATATCTGGTTGGTCAAATAAAACACCATTTTGGTACAACGCAAGCAAACTCTGACAATCTAAATATCTAAAGCAAGTAAAAAAAAGATTGATGATCAGGACATAATTATTACACTGTAGGTTCAGTGTTAGAATGTGATATTGATATTGCACATGGTAGCTGGCTGGTGATTACTGAAAACTCCTTTTATGGCACATTACTAACATGAGTGCTTTTGATGCTCTAGTGACAATACTTTCAACCTGAAAATTGATCAATAGCTTGCCATTATGTAAAACACCCAATTTATAACAGAAGACAGCATTCTTTAAACGGTCCCTTTGAAATAGTAACACACAATTGTATGGTAATCTTAAAAGTTTGATGTATAAATTAAGATCAAGGTGGCTGGTTATGTTATTTTTCTTGTCTTATGAAATTCCCTCCAACTACTAGTACGTTTCCTGTATCATTTCGTGTGAAAATTTCATATCACCAGCAAAACACATTAGATGAGAGTTTAAGAAGCATACTTCATTAACGTTGGCAAATATTACGTACCACAAAGGTCCGAGCAGAGAGCCCTAAGGGACCCCGCTGGGAATTACAACCCAGCTAGATATGTTATTCTGGGTAACTTCCGCTTGATTCCAGTCTAACAAGTTCATTGGTAAACAAAGGCATCTCCTTAAAGTCTTCCACGCGAACCGAAGCCTTGTTACATGTTTTAAGTAATCTTTGTTAATTTATAATTTGTAGATTCTGCGTAGCCTAACAAAATATCGACTTGCACGTGCCGTCTCGTCTAACTATAGCTTCACAAGGCATTATTGATACCCATTGTATTATAATCAATTATTTTAAAGTCAAGGGTAGTGATTTATCGGTATATCAATGTAATATTATATTCTGAGAATAAAGGAGTCCAAATCCACTCATTCTTTTTTATATTTGGAAAAAAATCTCGTGGAGGCACATAGTGGGGGTGAGGTTTTACAAATTATTTACTTACCGAAAAATGTAAACCGTATTTCATCACTTAAAATATATAAGGCTATAAATTTTTTATGCTTTTCACGAATGGGCAGGATCAGCTGGATTGTAACGCTTTTTGTTGTAAAATTTTACTTCTTGGTCTCCTGGTACTTTTCAGAATAATGATTATATTCAGCATGAAATGCTTTACATTACAAACAAATATTAAAATTTTAAGATTAATTTAATGTTACTAATATACCAATTGAATTGTATAGTTATTGTCGCAGTCTCACAGTAAATGGTAAGACTGCTTTTGAGTTCATTATTATCCTAGCCTATAACGGCCGCAGGGCACAGACCTTCTCGCACATGCTATTCTTCTCGCATAAACTATGAAGAGTTGGGGCCGTAACCCACCATGCGGGCTCATTGTAGGTATGTTAGTGAGTGTAAATGTCTATCATCCTATGGACTGACGGCTTAAAGTGCCTCCAACTCCACAGAATCATCTTTTTTCGGACAATATTGGGTGATTCAGCCTGCCATGTCCTAACTAAACAAGGAACAATCGTACAAAGTGATATTTCTCCGCGGGATTCAAACCCACGACTTCGGGTAACGCAGCCAAACGCTGTATCTACTAGACTAAACCACAAAGGCAGCTCTTGAATTAAGATACCTACTTATAATAATTATTAAGATAGTTATGAGCTTCAACTGTTCATTTAAATTGGAGCTATCGCTACACTATAAAAAAAATCCAACTTAATTAAAAATTGTTTAATCATTCCTGTAAAAACTACAGAACAATAAAAGAACATTTAATGGATCACAAAATTTACTGTGGCCGGACTATGCAGTTTCTTTCATTAATGCCGTTTGGTGAGTGAAAGGATTAATAAAATAAATGATATTCCGAAGGAAACTGGGAATTTAAAAAATAATAATTTATGGGATTTTTTGGGAAAAGAACAGGGAATAAAAAGTGTTTCTATACCGACCATCATAATCAGCTCATTATACGTCCCCACCGAGAGGCACGAGCCTTCCTTAGCCGTCCACGCGAACCACTACGGATGGCGAATTCACGCACAGCCTTAAAATTTCTTTGTTGGCGTGCGCAAGTTTTCTCACGGCGTTTTCCTTCACCGTAAGAGTGACGTACATATAATTTCGAAATTTTGAAAATAAATTGGTACGTGGCGGGATTTGAACCTGCACCCTCCAGATTGTAAGGCAACAGTCCACACAAACGAGCCACCGACGCTCTCATCGACCATATTGTATTATAGTATGCTATAATCTATATTTTGAAAGAAAAATGTAATGTGATGAAGTGACTGTAATTCTCGTTTGAAACGTTTATCTCCGCTTTTGGACATGAAAAAACAACAATATATACTCGCGTGCAAGTAAATCGACTCAAGCCTCAAGTACGCATAACAAGTGATATAACTAAAAATGACTTATTTTACCTCTATATAATGTTTTACATAATTAAAGCCTAGTAATTAGGCTTTCAAATGGTAGCATAATATCAGTAATTTAAATAAACACTTGTACTTAGTATGCAACTGAACGCAACCTCCCGTTAACTGCTCTGCGCTCTATTCACAACTTGCGCGACACAACCCCCTATAAAACCCCCTGTAATCGTTTTTTTCTTATCAGTCGCTCATTAGACGTTGACCTGAACACATCTCTGCAAATTAAAGCCGTCATTTGAAGAAAATTATGGATACAACACCTGAAGAAGCCGCTCAAGTCGTTGCCCTGTTGCAAGAAGGGTTGAACCAGCGAGAAGTCGCTCGTCGTTTGAATATGAGTCAGTCCGCTGTCTCGAGAGTATACACAAGGTTTCAAGAGACTGGTGCCTTCACTCGGAGGCCTAATACCAGCCGACGCCGGTGCACCTCGGAGCGTGACGACCGGTTTTTGGTCTCGACCTCTCTCCGAAATCGACACCTTACCGGCGTAGATGTGCAGCAGGAGCTACGTCAAGTTCGCGGGGTGACTGTCAGTCAGTGGACAGTTAGAAGAAGGTTGAAAGAAGCTAACCTTACTCCGAAAAGACCCGCTACAGGCCGAAGTTGACCACAGCTCATCGTCAAGCACGCCTTCACTTTGCTCGAGAACATTTGGATTGGAGCATAGAGCAATGGCAGTCAGTCCTGTTCACAGATGAGACGAGGATGTGTCTCCATGGCAGCGACAGGAGAGGTCGGGTATACCGTCGTCCCGGTGAACGGTTTTCACAGTGCTGCTTTGTGGAAACCGTTGCATATGGTGGCGGATCTTGCATGATGTGGGCTGGAATTTCCTTAGAAGGCAAAACGGACCTTGTTTTCGTTCCTGGGGAGGCCGGGGGGAGGTCTGACCAGTGATCGTTACATTGAAAATGTTCTACTGGATCAAGTTGTCCTTATCAAGGCTTATTGGGAAAATTTCATCTTGATGCATGACAATGCCCGATGTCACACTGCTCGGGCCACGTGATTTCCTGAACGAAGTTGGAATTCACACTATGCATTGGCCAGCGCTCTGCCCCGATTTAAATCCCATTGAGCACATATGGGACGAGCTCAAAAGGAAAGTTAGAGCGAGGAATCAGCTCCGACAAACATCAATGAGCTCAAGACTGCGTTGGTAGAAGAGTGGGGTCGAATACCACAATCATCCATTAAAAAGTTGATAAGGTCGATGAAGAATCGCATGAAAGCAGTGATCAGAGCTAGAGGAGGGAATACCAAATATTGACACGAATAATTTTTTATCTTACGCACATTTTGTTTCATTTAAACACAATAACCCCATACTGTGAAATTGTATGAATTTTCAAAATTTTTTACATTATCATTAGCATTAACCTTTTTTACTAAACTACTGAATCGATTTTCATGCAACTTACACCATTTTAAAGCTCAATTACTAGGCTTTTAATTATGTAAAACATTATATAGAGGTATAATAAGGCATTTTTTAGTTATATCACTTGTTATGCGTACTTGAGGCTTGAGTCGATTTACTTGCACGCGAGTGTATTTTCAATACACATTGAAACTACATTGTTCTTTATTCATGTGCAAAATATTATAATATTTTGAATTTAATTCCTTCAAATCAAAAAAACACTATTAGGAATTTTAGTAGGTATCACTCAACGATAATTCTTTAGAAACCTATAACTTGGTAATACAATATACGAATAAAACATATAGCGTAAACATTCATACCTATTAGAAGTACCTACAAGAGGA
This sequence comes from Leucinodes orbonalis, assembly GCA_019425675.1. Lineage (NCBI taxonomy): Eukaryota > Metazoa > Arthropoda > Insecta > Lepidoptera > Crambidae > Leucinodes > Leucinodes orbonalis. The sequence goes on from PQWD01006041.1 coordinate 196,502, forward strand.
CCGAATGTAGACGATTTTCAGTAGCTCCCTTTTTTCACGTGAAATGACCCATAAATGTACGTAGACACAAGTACAGTACTTACTTTTAAAAAATTGGACTTAACTAAGACAAGAAACACGTTTCTTGAAGTTATCATTAAAAACTAATTATGTCTTAGAGCATTCTTAAGAATTATTCCACTACACTACATTATGATTAACGTAATAAATTTAAATTAGTATTTATAATATTATTCCTTCATCTTAGTACCATATGATGCTGCAATTAAAATGAAACAATGTGCTTGTAAAAATGAAATTATGTTACGGGACTTTATATGACTAAAATCATTGTGTATAGGGAACTTTTTTTTGAGCCTTAATAAAATTACTACTTGTTAGGACCTTATCACTTTCTAGTGTGAAAACGAATACAGGGCTTAGACCACGAGACCACGGATGCTGCTATATGCTGCTGTGTACTCGTATAGTAATGACTAGCAAAAAAATATTTTTTATGGTAGATTGGCAAATTAGCAGACAATTTACCCGATAATAAGTGATCCTGTCGGTCATGGATACTGTTCGACCACTTATTATAGAAATCTAAATTCAAACTGGCTTTTATTTTCTTTTGCAATTAATTTAGAAGTTGCCAGTTGTTATAAAACTAACAACGATTTCAGAGTTTGAAAGCCCTTAATTTTTTTTCCCGATATGAATTATAATATATTGGTAAACATTTATTCAGAATAAGAATACATTAGAAAATACAAGGACAAGTATTCTTCCGTTATTGCAACAGCAAATAAAAAGTAAAGACGATTGAAAGACATGAATTCGGAAATTTAAAGAAAATAATAAAAATATATATCTCAACTACCATGAAACTTAAGACATTGCGTCTACTGGGGAAAAGCAGCGTAAGACGGGGGGGGTCTTACGCTGACACCCCAAAAAATTTTATCAGTTCATGCGCCAAACATTCTGTATATAATTATAAATAGTAATATTTATTCAGGTTTTATCACTCCTCAATATTGATTGGTTAGGTGTAACTGTGAGGTAAGACCTCTATTGATGAATGTTGGTACTTTGTTGGTAGGTATAATAAATAAATGATGAATATTATCATTTGTAATTTTTCAAACAGAGTGAACTTCACCCTTCGACGCAAATTTTCGGTGTCACGAAGTCAAGTGTCAAACTTTTAAAAAGTTGTCAAAGATACCAAGCAAGCAATGATATATTTTATGTCCCTGGCCTCCTTTTTATGAAGTCCATAAAAATGGCCGAATTGTTTCCTACAGTAATTTAAAACCGGGAATAGATGGTCAAAGGTTACACAGACACGAAGGCTAAAGTCCATTGACTAAAGTATAATAATGGATAAAAAAATAAGGGATGATTACGTGATATTCGAAAGACCTCACTAAATTCATTCACTAAATATTTATATCAGGTGAGCAAACAGATCATACCGAATTTTATAAAAGAAAAAGTGATTATAACGTATATATATACAGATTATTGGGGAAAATACATGAAAGTAAACACAACTTTAACTTAACTTTATTAACCGAACTGTTATTATTAAATAAGTACAACAGTCCGGTGCTCAGTTCGAACCGAACTATTGCAACTAAAAAGTTGCAGTAGTCCGGTCACCCGAACTAGCAACCGGACTACTGCTGCTAGAGGGGGCAGCCTGTATCCATGCTAAAAATAATTTATAAGGGATACTTTGGTATGTTAGAGTATTTTACCAATTTATTAATTATACCTATACCAATTCGATCCAAATAGTAAAAAAATACAGTTAAGATTTTTTCATTACTAACTTCAATTTGCGGCGTCCATTCAGTCATAAGATTAAATTTGCTTAACATTCCCTGATTTCTTCAAAAAGCCCTAGTTCATTTGTTCCATTTTAACGTCATTCTATAGAATTAAAGAAATCAGGTTCTATTCAAACTGTATCGATTTACGTATGGCTAAGATGTAAATGGGCTAGCTTATAAAACAAGATGTACCTATGAATTAGCCATTTCTGTCGAATGGTATTTAATGCCATTGAAAAATCACTAAAGTATTTGTAAGTATAAGGCAAATGGTCTTAAAAAAATAATTGTATGTTTATTTTTATTACCTACTTAGGAAGTGTGGTTCCTCCATCCTTACACTCTTGCAACTCCAAAGGCACAACTAGTGCCTTACCGACATTAATATTGGGATAGGGTAAAGCAAAAAAGTAGGATACTTTAGGTCTAAGGTTACGTTACTCACTTGCCTAATTACAAACCATAGTATGTGTGGATACTGTTTAAACTAAAGTTGTCTCTCTCCCTCTTCACCTCATTCGTTTCCAAATTGTTTCATAAAATAATGGCTAGGTTCATTTTGCACCAAAGTACTTCCTTTAAGGTGTTTTTTTTATAGGAGTTATTCGTACATACATTAATTTAGTATTTTCATTCAAGATTCAAGAAGAAGATCTTCATTCAAGTCGAATAGAAAGATTTTATAAACCCAGAATAATTGGAAAAAGATTGGTAAGTCACTTCAATCAAGTTTAAACAAACAAATAAAACTGAGAAGAAGTGAAAACAATTACGTTTTTTTTAGTCCTGGATAACGTTACCGCAGCAACCAAATGGTCCAAATACTAGGCTCTAATAGGGTTTTATGTTTATTACCCTGTAGTTTTATGTCCAGTTTTAGGAGGTGCTTTTCGACCACTGTTTTTACAGCAAGAAAGATATATGTTGGTATTGCTAATTTGTCCGTGTCAGTATCAGTTAGTTTCCTGTGATAATGAAAATGTTTAAGATAACTAAAAGTAATATATAGGTATTCTTAAATTTTGTGGAATTCGATTCTTTCGATATCGAAATTCGATTTCGATTTCGAAAGAATCGATTTCTTTGTATAGGGACTAAACATACATTTCAACATGTAACTGTAATTTATGTACTAGGTTAATTGGACATTATAAAATTTTGATAGAAGCCAATATCTTTTCCACCAAGTTACTTTTAACTAAGGTTTATAATATAAGATAACACTTAATTTCATGTGATAAAACAAAAAAAGCCTCTCATTTTAATATAACCAATGCGAACGATAATTAATGCACTATGCTCTTGTTATTTCGAGTAATTGTGGTCAATTAGACCCGAAAGTTACATAGAAAAAACATAGGTGAAATATACTAAACATTTTTGATAAACATTTGCTAAAAATAAGTAAATTGAAGCGAATAATTAAAAATCATAGAATATCTAACTCCTTGGACGCGTATTTTCTGAGAACATTATATTATACTAAAAAAGGACCCAAATTGACCCGAAGACCTTATGAAAAATGAATTTTTTGATATCGATGACTAAATAAATATGAGTTTGTGACTACAAATGTAAAAACAAACGACTGGTAACATTTAGCAATATTTGTTAGTTAGTATAAGAAGATCGTACATACACGTCGATGGTACGCTACATAATGCTTTACTTTTAGGAAGGTGAGAATTTTGCAATTCCTACGATTTTTGAACGTACTTTCAAACTCCATACTGTTGTATAAAATGTTTGTATCAGAACACTAAGCATATTTTAAATTGTTATGGTTTTTAAAATATTCATGATATGTATCGTAACTGTTACGAATTGACGTAATTGAAATTAAATTCAATATGGCGGCTTATATGTAATGTCAATCCACCAAAGAGTATGACTTGCGAATTGTCAAATAGAAAAGAGTCTAGTATGTTAGATAGACTTGTGTTCAACTCAAGAGCGAAATAAAGCGAACCTGTGACTACAAGGAAGAAGCGAGAGATATCTAAGGGATCGTCGTGTGTGATATAACAGTGTGAATTGTTAACGAGTGTGTGCGTAAATTATACGGACTCATCGAGTGTTGTGTTACAGTGTGTTAATCAGTGATTATTGTGCGTGCGTAAATTGAATAATTAGTGTTATGTGCCGTTAATAGTGCTGAATTAATAAAGTGTGTTACCGTTTTATTCTTCGTGTTTGGCAATAATTTAACTAATAACCCCCAGCTCGTAACAATATTAGGTATATTTAAGATGAAATGTTTTGTGTGTCTAGATATAAAAGAAATCTATGTTCAAAATATTTGTCTGACAGATCTCTTAAACTGATACGTAAAGTTGTTAGGAAAAACGGCTTTCGCAATATTACAGCTGAGATTCCCTTTTTATGTGTCTAAATTGTCGTCACTTTTCATTAGAGAGTTAGACAGCTGCTGTCAATAAAATGTGAAAAGGCAGTAAATTGAGATAAATCGTTTGAATAAGGTTTGATAAAACGTTGCTAGATGGCACTCTGATTTAGGTTTTGCTCTCTGTAGTTAGGTATCGGTTACTAAGTTAATAACAATAATAAACATTTTGTATTTTATTAATGTAAACAAAGAAATCAGAACATTAATGCATCAAAACATTATTGCTTAGTTTTACCTGCTATGCTATACTCAGGTTTTCAATCTCTTGTGTTATCTTTTTAAATGGACAGTCAGCCAAATCAATCAAATTTATTTAATATTGCTATATTAATATAAAATGTGTGCTCAGAATGATTCTATTTTGTATTTAACTAATCTTTGATTATATCGAACCGGATAGAATTTTAGAAGGTATCGTGGTTCCATTGTGTTTGCAAAATTGATTTTGATAATAGTGCATTATACAGAACTGATAATTTTCTTCTGAAATAGAAAATATTTTTTAATAACTTATTTAACGGCAAATAGATATCTCTCTCACACTCAAGCGTACAAATAATGAACTAGCGCTCATACACATAGCGACACTTAATGTGTGTCTGGGTGGATGTTTGGCCCTTCCAATTGGTCTGGCTGCTGACCAAGGATGTTCGAATAGTTCCCTAAGTATCATATATAAAAATCAATAGTGAGATTATAAGTAAAAATATGTTTTTTTAAGCTTTTAAGCGTCTGGTAAAGGTAAGCGCCGATGGAAAGTGTCTGGCAACATTTATTATTAATTTAAAAAATCAGCACTGAGAATTTATGAAAAATAAGTACAGGTAGATAAATACATTATCTACCTTTAGTACCTGGTATCTATGAATTCGCCGTCGACCCAAGCTAGTAGGTATGCACACACTCAAAGTACGTACGAACACAACTTTATCCCATTTATATTTTTTATGGGAAAATAAGTAACGTCTGGGATCTTGCTCTATTATATATGAAACTATTGCTAATAACAGAAAACAGCCACTGAGAAAGCAGTACAGTAAACAAATCTGTCAATTTCAGTGCAAATTTTGATTAGTCCATGTTCCTATTAAGTATATATAATAAAGTTCCTGGCAGTATCAAAGACCTTCCAATTAATCAATTCAAGTAAAAACTAAAAGCAATATTATTAATTATAATATTTTTGATTTTGTGTTTAAATGTTAAAATTTGTATTTTTACAATATTAGTGTGCCTTTTGCCTAATGTTGGACATAGTCATACTTTACACACTTATTACATGTTTCGGTACTAACTTTGTTTTTAACAATTTAATGAATTATTATTATATTATAATTATAATGAACGACAAATTTTTGTATGTAATACCTGTAGTGTCTATGTATCTACAAGTAAGTAATGTGTATGTAAAGTTCACTTGTGTAAACGACTGTGCTCAAAGACCCCTATAAATTAATTTTCATAAGTTTCATTTGAGAACGGTACTGTCGATGCAAAATAACAAACAAGTTAAATAGAAACGTATTGTAATATAAGTGTTAGACAAGCCAAAATATTTTTTCCGAGTGACAAATCCTGGGTACCCAACTAAATAACTTCATGAACAATGAATACCAGACTACATTATACATTACTCATGAAGACTAGCATTCCAACTACACAAAGCTGCCTTTCCCGAGAATTTGACCCTACGCGCGCCTCTGAAAATGTTTCATGAAATTCACCTAATTTAGTAAGTTACTTGATTATAATAAAAACGAAGATTTTGGACGCCTTTTATTCGTAAAATGATTATTTGGACTCCAGTTAATTATTTCCTACCACTCGTTTTATGTAAGAAAGAGAGCGACGAGTTTAGTTTTAATATAGCACCCTCTTTTGACCCCTTTTAGTATTTTGAAAAGGATTGTCGGTTCACCTTTATGTAACACTGTCAAGCGCCTTTTTATTATTTTATATTTTGTCGATTTAAATTTATATAATTCAGTTAATCACCCCCTGATTCACAGCGGGCGCGCGTTGTGGGCTACGGCCCAAACTCCCCATAGCCATGTTTGTCTAATGTTTTAAGATTATATTCGTAATTTTATAGTTTATTTCTGTACGGAACACATTTAAATTCTCTCTTCAAGCACGATGAAATACACAGAGTGCACTAATAGAAAACCTTAGGAAAGATTAGCATGCATCAATGTGCAGTAGCCAGTAGCCTATCATATGGTGTTTGATACTTGTGTGTGTCGGAATTACTTCTAAGAGTAGTACTCCTAGATCGGTGCTCCTAGAAAACGGTTCTATAAAATATGTGGAAGAGTTATTCTATAAACACGTAAGTCTGTTAATGGTTATTTTTGGGTGAGGATGCTATTTTTATGAAAGTTTTATATTTCATAACATATTTGATTTTACATTCAGTACAATTAATTTTATTTTAAGTCCCTAATTTGCAAGATTTTCGGAAATCTTTATGTGACGCGAATTCATTACTCTCGAGTTTAATATTTTTCAGTCAATTTTTTCCCCTAGTTATCATGCCAAAAACAAAGTACTAAAATAAATAGCACATACAGTACGATAGAAAAGATCTTACAACCCTTATTCTTTGTGAATTTAAGAACGTATTATGTATATTAAATCCATTTTGGATACGAGACTGTAATATTCATGTATTTTGTAATACTGTTGTTGTTACTTAAATCTTTTTTTGACCACAGGCAATGGTTAGATGATCCGTTAACATCAAGGTTATTTATTTTTTCTTTTATGTATAAACGTTTTTAGAAGGAACAAAACTTTAAGAAATATGTGAGGATCATATTATCGACAGAAGTAGCTTGTATAAGAAAAAATGTTGTGATTCTCTGATAAAAAGGTAATAATCAAAAATATTTTTTTTTACATATCCTTAAACATACACACTTCAACTAAGAGCTTCGGTGGCTCAATGGTGTGGACTGTGAGTAGGCTCGTGCCCATCGGTTGGGACGTTTATGAGCTGATGATGATACCCACTACAAAGTTATAATTTGCCTACAACTAAATTTCTAATTTGAATTGTGCAAACCACAGGAAGCATAAAAATACTAATATATTTTTTTCTTAAATACAAATATAAATATAGTGCTATGTAAAAACACGTTGATCAATAAAAACACCCGTGGTTGCACTCACCATTATTTGTATGTGGATCGACGTCTTATCTGACATCCCAACCATTACAACAAAATTGTTTGTCGAATGTACGAGAACACATATTTTGCTGTCGTTTATTTTCTTTTACCATTATTATTGTTTCCAGCCGGAAATATTTCTGTTATTTTTTCTGAAGCGTTCATACCTAAAGACAGGACTGACCTTTAAACTTCAAGGTAATGGAGCCGCGATGAAACATATTTTTATTGTGGCTAAGTTAGGAGCAGTGACAAATGATATCTAACTTATTTGTTCAGTGTACCGTTAGTCATTTTCATATCTAACTTCTTCAAGACAAAGAAATCACCAAAGTTTATAAGACACAATGAATTTGTAACAGTGCTTCTTAAGAGAACTTTGTCGCGGTATTAATTTTTGAAATATCAATAATTTGTTTTAAACATTATAACGAAACAGACTGAGCTAGGTTTAAGTAAAACTTGATCGACATCACAGTTTAACATATTTGAAAATTAATAAAAAGAAGTAGGTTCAAAACACACTACGAACTTTCGTTCTTAACTAATAACCTGATAAAGTGGCGGATAGTTGATGGATGGCATCTGCTAGGAAGTCATTAAGGTAGGCTTTTGTTCAGTAGTGGTCATGTTACGCTACCATAATGGTAATGATGTGAACAAAATTCAATAATTCAGCATTAATCCTACTAGATCTAAATGACAACTGGTGTTGATTGTAGATGGTCTTTACAGCTTAGCCGGGTAATTAGTAGGTACCAGGTACCTATTATGTAGTTATTGTCGCCTATAATGAACCACGGTCGTTTATATCCAGCAGACGCAATTGATTTTCTATGATTTCTGTTTGATATACAGGTTGAATATGAATATAAAAAATCTGTGAACATTTGCAATTTCTACGCACCTCTCTTTTTTTTTTCGAACTGACTACAGCTGTTGGCCGCAGATGGCCTTTACAGCTTCACCGGGCAAGTGGCGAGCGCAGATGGTTCTCAGCCTTATCGCACCTCTCTATCAAATCATAAACTTCACTCAAGTAAAAAATTATTCATCATCAGCTCATTAAACGTCCCCACCGAGGGGCACGAGCCTACCCGTATAGGGTGTTTAGGCTTTAGTCGTCCACGCGGCCTCAGTGCGGGTTGGACGACTTCACACACAACCTTCGAATCTCTTCGCAGGCGTGCATGAAGGTTTCCTCGATGTTTTCCTTCACCGTAAGAGCGTCGGATAACGTACATATATTTTTAAAATTCGAAAACACATTGGTACGTGTCGGGATTTGAACCTCAGCCCTCCCGGTAGGAAGGTGACCGTCCACACCATTGAGCCACCGACGCTCTACGCTCGTAAATTTATTAAGTTCTTAAATATACCTTTATATATTAGCTTCGGAGTGATTACGCTAGCAGCCAACGAAACGATACATGTGGATCGTGTAATCATGTACATCAAATGTGCACGCGTGTACAATCTGCATCATAAGTAGATACGTATTTGCATATTTATATATGCACTGCTTGAACGTGTCAATAAAATCCTTCAGTCATGAATATAGCTTTTCTGGAAAATGTTTAAATGCATAATAATGTGCAGGAGACAGTATAATATCAGGCCATCTATGGGGCAGCACAGCATAGCAGCGTTCTCTTGGCTTAATAGTTTGCTTTTAGTAGGTAGGGTTCCTGGTTATCTACGTTCCGGAGGTAACAGTTAGACATGCATGTAAAAAATGCTACCACAGTATAGTCAGATTGTTTCTTTTTCGGTTTCATTTGAATATTATAGGCCACAGCTGTCACTTATTTTCTGTTATCCTTTCACCGCCGCTGAAGGATAACCGAAACAATTGTGTCTAGATTACCGGCGATATTGGATATTTAATAAAAAAAATATATAGTGATGTACGATATCATATCATTTCCATTAGTATTTAAGTGCTTAGTGGCGATGGTATTGATGATGATTCCCAGCATTTATCTTTTGCGACCATTAACCAGCATGGCTGGTTGGTCATCGGTTAGTCAGAAACCTCTTACGGTTCACATCATTAAGAGGTTTTAAGAAAGAAGAAGTCAAGAATTTTGATAAATGGTTTTATTAGGACATATCATTAGGATGTATCGTCACTCTTTGTAATAAAATATGTTTAAAACAAACAAATTTTATTTTATATTAAATATTTAATGAACAGATCAACGCTAATTTTTTTCAAATATTTTGATATATAATTCACATGAATAATGTATTACATGAATAACTGTTTGGCTTCACCAAAAAAAAATACTAGTGTTGCAGAGATTACATTTATAAAGCGTATTTTTGATGCTTGGGAGGATAATTATGATGCCATTAAAGTTTTTTTGCGACTTGTCTAAAGCTTTCGACTGCGTTGACCATGTGACACTTTAATTAAAGTGAGAAAATACGGCATATCTTATTGCTTATTGAGTCTTGTAGAAACTTATTTATCTAAAAGAGTTCAGAAAGTCTGTATTAATGGCAAAAATGTGCAAGACGCCCGTTTGGCCTGATTGAACCTTGGGGAGTGCCCCAGGGTTCAAATGTAGGCCATATCTTATTGTTTTATATGTATATGGCCTCCCTAACTATTGCAAAAGCTTTTTGGATGAAGTTTTATTTGCTGATGAGTTGAGAAACTACACATCAAAAGGGAGCTAGTGTTCGATGATAGTGGTTAGCACTTACCAATTCGCAAAGAACTTACACGCTGGGTGTCGGCCCCAACTCCCTATAGTGATTTGCTGAGCATAGGTATCCCCTATTATGCGCCAGATATCATCTTTTGTTTCGCACTAGCTGAAAATCAGAATTTACTATTTCAGCTAATAAATGAAAAAAAAAGTGTATCTCTTAATATCTTATTGACACTAAATAAAAAGCAAATACATCATGAATCCTATAATACCAATAAAAAGAGGATCACTCTGTCACTGTCAACTGTAAGTAATTGAAAACAGAATTGATCGCTTGGGAAAAATTATATCGGCCCGTAAAATATCGTTAACGCGTTTGCCTAATGTTCACTAAAATTAGTCGATGGTGGATTTACTAATGAGTATAGCAAGCATTTGCAACACCATTTATTGGGCTATTTTACTAAGCCAAACGTAAGCCACTTAGCTGCCTTTTGAGTATTTTTCATTTCTGAATGTTTTCAAACCTACAACCTTCAATCATAGTTTCACCCTTAAAAAATGGTAAAAAAGATTAAAAATTGGTAAGATCTAAAAGAGAAAGTTTTCAATAGTTTAAAATAATATATTAATAACAAACGTTTCCTCAGAATGTTAACTCCAATTTAGACACTGAGTCATACACATTTTATATTATACATTGCTTGAAATTAATGACATATTATATTATGTTCATTAGAGTGAGATATTACGATCATAGTACTGAAGTAATATTGACAATAATGACGTCAACCCAGTGGAGCATTACATAGGTTGTCAAGGGATGGAGCTTCTGAAATCAGAAGGAGAAACTTGTACTTTTTATAAAACTATGTCAATTCACGTAGAGACACCATGTTTAGATTATAAAACCGCTATCTAACTTAGTTTAGGTAACCACACTCAATTATTACAAGTATTGCACAGGAGGAAATTTTTATTGGTAACAATTTGGTTTTAAAATCTTTTGATCACTTAATCAGTTTTTATTTTGCAATTCTCACAGTATCCATACTACCCAAATAATATCATAGTACTAATTATTTTTATTATTTAACTTATACATCTAATATTTAAATCTAGAAATGAGTTATTCCTAAAATGTATTCAAGGAAGATTAAATAATAACAAGTATTAGAGACCGGTTCTTGCAAAAAAAATGTTTAAAAATAATACGACCTCAATATGCCTTAGAGTAGTTAATAATAATGCTCGCATTTTGTTTAGGTAAAAGTTGAATACACAATTGGATAATAAATATTATTTAAGACTTCATTTTTTAGGGTTCGATCATCAGGGAAGTACAAAACATGTATGCATGAACATGTCTGTTTGTATTGGTCTAAGTATTTTCTACGCATAATATGTATGCATTTACAAAAAATGTGTAAAAGTATGTTAATGCATTGTTTTGTACCCATATCTCGGAGCCATATACAGGCTAAATGCTTAGATATTTATTACAAATATTGCTAAAAACAAAAATATACACTTTAAGCGGCAACTCATTGAATGGCCAGTTTTAACCCTTAACCCTTTCCCGCCAATGATGCCTTAAGGCGTCAGACACAATATATTTTCTATTATCTATTTATTTATTTTTGTATTATTTATTTATTTTCTATATATCTTTGGATTCCCGACATTCAATGAGTTAAAAATTGCGAAATTGATATTATGAGTAATTTTAATCTTGGTATCAATTCAATAAGATGACGTGAAGCGCTGTTATATTTTTGTAGTGACATCAAATTTTATTGAATTTCTTAATATTTTTAAATGTGCACCCAAAATGTGTAAGCATTGTATCAACAAAGTTTTGAACCTACGCAACTTTGATGAAAGTGCATATTTTATCATCCTAGCAAACCGCGATATTCTAGGGAACCAGGCAAAAATTTCTGTTGTTTGTTTATCCAAAGAACAAAGTTGAAAGTCTGCAGCTAATATAAATGCATAAACTTTGACTGCATAGTATGTTTTGCTATTGGAAACCTCAGACAACTGCATAAATTACGCCCTATAAAGAATTTACAAAAAGTTTTGAATAAATTGCAGTAAATTTTTTCGTTAACACGAATTGAAAAATAAAGAATTCTTCACGCTCCAAATTACATAGATAATACATAAATTTATGCTGTACAGTGAGACAGGCAGTGTAATGTGGAATTCTCTCAGTAAGTAAATATTATCTCTATACGGCAACTTAATATTGTCATCCTTATTTGATTTTCTAGGTAAGCTCGAAACGGAGTCGTCTTATCGAAGATAGTTAAGACCCACCGCTGTGCCAGATATCGTCCTAGGCAGTACGAGTACTATGCACTTCTGGGTTTTGATAAGAGAGCTAAATAATGAAACTAATGCAAATGACATTATAAGGGGTAACGGGGGTCTAACCGCCATCTCATAAAACAGTACTCATAAAACAGTATTACAAAAATGATATGTATGTCGCCTTTTCTGGTACAAAAATGATGACGTGCAATTTGAAGTTATACTGTTTTAAGAGACGGTGTTAACCCTTCCCCGCCCCAGATCATATGATTATGTCTTCCCGGAAGTAGGGTAGTTGGTGGAAAATAACTACTATCTAAGGTTATTAAATTTCCGAAGATATTCTGAATATCATATTCATTTAAATCGAATGACGTACGGGGCAATTTTGTTTTACATTAAATATTCGTAATGAATACCGTATTTATTTGGATAAAGATTAATATCATGTTATGACAACACCTTCGCAAATGTTCCATTAGTTTAGAACAGATTGGTAGCAAATAATGATTATATTAAACGAAGCAGATATGTCACGAGTGCGCGCATTGTGAAGACTTGGGAAGAATTTTTAAAATCGGACCAGTAGGGATCGAACCTTTGGTGTAGTAGTCAACGTATCAATTATTATACGAAATGGATGAAACCAATGATATCATATATTAAAAAGAAGCAGATATGTCACCAGTGAGCGCATTGAAAAGACATTATCTTTCAGTTAGTCTGTATCGAACGCAGCAACGAACATTTCGTATATGATTACCAATTTTAATCAAGTATGACATCGAATGTGTTTCGAAAGTATGAAAATAATTGAGATAAATATATATAACTAGGGAATGCAAATTTCATGCGAGATCCCGCGAGTTTATAATAGCAACACTGCGAGATTAGTATTTTTTTTGTAAATAATCACAAAATAAGGTAAATATTTATTTTCACGAATATTTTGAATATACTTTTTGCATCAAACATTGTTTGACGCATTAGTCTATGACTTTTTGATAAAATTGTAAGTATTAAAATTTGACAAACGTAGGTATCTAACAAATGAAAAGAAACAATCAGTCTTCTCTTCTTATTTCAAACAAAAATCTTTTAATTATAAAACAGTTCATTTTTAACAAACAAAACAACGACATATAAAATTCAATATATATCAATTTTAAAATAATAGGGTCGTTATTGTGTCTCTATGGTAAAAAAATGCACTAATTTGTTCTGTTTCATGGTAAATTTTAATTGGTAACACTTTTACACAATCCATTATACTATACAATTACCATTTTAAACCAATAACATTAAAGTTGTTCCGGAATACCTAATTAACAGGTGAATTGTAAAGTGTCGAACATAATGTCAAGTAAATTAATAATTGAAGGCCATCTTACACAAACATCCTGAGGTTGTTTATTTTGCAGAAGTATGTCTGTATTACATTAACAGCTTTTTGATGTTTATGTAGTTCCATCTGACATAACGGATTGGATCCTCTGAAGTGAAAATGATCGCTATGAATTTTAGTGACCTACATATGGAATACAAAATTTAATAAAAACATTTTGGTTCTACATCCTCCATTAGTGCGATATTAGACAATATAAAGTTACTGCCTTAATTTTTAAGACGATTCTACCGGTGATAATCTGCAAAAAAAAGTTTTTTTTTATTCCGATTTATATTAATTATTCATACACACATTCTGTGTTTACGCTTTAAAAACACTGTTGAATTATCGAATTTATATATATAATTATAATAAGTGCTTAATTTAAGCTTTATTTAAAGCTGCACTAAATCAAAATAGAACATTTGCTTAACCAAAGTGCATGCTTGGTTTTTTAAATTTAAATATATTATCGTCTTACTGGAAACTGCAAATGGTTTTAAATTGTAAGTTACAGCGTCGACGGAAAATTACCCTGCTAGAAGGCTTAATGAGATAAAAGTTTATACCTGTAACTAGGGAACTGAGCGCTGCTCACTATATTAAAGTTGGGGCACGGGCGTTACAAAAACTGCAACTATATCAAGCCGTGGATGTTGTTAGGTACCATTTTATAATACTGGAGACGTAATTTGTATTATATTTTATAAAAATGGTATTTATAATAGGGAAGGGAAAAGTCTTTTCGTATATTAAAGTACGTATGAACTAGTGATAAAATTTCTTTAGCTTTAATTTTTGTACCTGGCTGGTTAAAGAATGGCAATTCAAAATTCAAATTAAAAAATATGCGTGATTTTCATTTGTTTCATTGACCATTTTTTTTCTATTCCCAGACGGTATATTTGTGTGCGCATGAGCAAGAAGTTGCGAGAAAGCAGCTAAAATTTATCAATAGAAGAGGTGTGGTTTTCCACACCCCTTCTGTTGATAAATTTGTTGTCAGTAATTTTGTTCTATCTATTATGTAGAGGAGCGTCATTTTAAATGATGAAATAATCTCTAAACATCATCCCAATGGATGTTTATTATCAATACCTACTATATTATAGAATCGAATTAAAGATTTAAAACGTTGCTATATCGCAGTCAACAAGTATTTTTTTTAAAAGAGCCTTTTCGTTAGAACTACCAGATTAATTGTATAATAATGCCTTTATAGATTAAAAAATTACATTGAAAAAATGGAAATTAATTTAACAAGTAGTGACCAACACTTTATATCAAAACACTGTTATCCTAAGATAGTAGCTGGGACCGAAGAATTCACGTGGCCACTTGAGCACGGTATCATCTTTATTCAGCCTACAATGTCCTACCTAAACTGAGAAAAATCGCACAAAGTGACATTCATGATGATTCTCCCCTCGGGATTCGAATCCATGACCGTCGGATCACGCAGCAATCTATGAGTACTAAAAGCGCTCGGAGGCAGATAGGTTAAATTAAAAAAAAACTATTTCATCTTCAAGTAATATTATTCAAACAATATTTTTGTGCATGCACAAAATGCCACGCGTATTTCTATTAGTTAATATTTCGAGGTAAAAATACATAATTAAAAGCTTTAGTTAAAGCTCATACAAAATAAAATAGTTTTACATTTTTATTTACATTCGTATCTTGTTGACAACTTATTCTTTGTTGCAATCAAGAGATGTGAACAACGTATTCCAAGTACGTTTCTCTTTACATAAACAGCACAATTTAATTGTCTGCCATCAATGAGACGATGTGAACGTGACAGCGCTTTGTTTCAGACTTCTATAAATTCACCCCTTAAGGTATAAGAACTTGGCCAACTTGGGATTTCTGAGCACTAGCTTAAAACTTTAGATAATCTCTTTCTATTGCTGTGAAATAAATGTAAATCAGTACTAACTAGTCTCTTGACACCTAATATTCTCTCTAGAAAAGTTGAAATTGCATACTTGTTAAGAAGAATGAATCAATATTGAAATTTACAAGCACCACTCTATTCAACCTGTTACAGTTCACTGCCGGACATAGGTCTCTTTTATTAACGCACAAGTACATATTTAAATTATTTTATTACAGCGTAACGAGGGTGAGTGCTGTATATAATTAAAATATTTTATATTATGTACATAAAATAAAGGGTAAAAAGGTGTACATATTACCTTGGTTATCTCCTATTATTCTGAAAAACAAATAAAAAGACCTTTCTTTTATGTGATCAAACAGCGCCGCGACGTTATAATATTTTACCCATTAAAAGGGTTCGCAAGGTTACTCTGGATAAATGATACAAGTATTTTACCTGGAACTCGATTCCGTTCACAGTTAGTATCAGTTATGCGATTGTACGTAGCATATTTGGAGATCCTCATTTAGTATCTTCGTATGTAATATGAAATTGTATACATATAAATAAAATTTAAGTGTCTGTTTATAATATTGATAAGTAATAAGGAAAAACAATCGCTTGTTTTATTTTGAAAACACTTTTTTATTAAGAGAAAAAAAAAAGTTTAAACCGCGTGGCGGCTGCTCGTCGTGTGAGCTGTGCGCTTTTAGGTTATGTTTGACTTCGAGAGACTTTTCGCATTTTAGAAATTATATGTAAGTTTATCCGAACATCTCCATCTGTGATACATACTACAAACATAGTGTGGGATATATGGTAACAGGAGTCATGACGGTAACATGGCAATCCACAAGCAATGCAATGTATTTAACCTTAGGGTCACTAAATACCTCTTATGATGACTATGATGTTCATTCGTGAATCTTTTTTCAGGTTTATCTAAGTACAGCTTTCTCGTAAGTTATGTTTATATTTTTTTTATCAGAGATAATAACATAAATAACCTCATAAATCAAAAACGCCATTATTATTTATTAAAAGTCTTTCGGATATAGTTCTATTTGCTGATGATACGTCATTGATTTTTAATGTTAACAGACGTAAGGAGACTTTTGACGATGTAAATAGAGCTCTGTCTCGAGTAATGCATTGGTTTACTGCTAATAATCTTTTACTTAATGCAAAAAAACTAAATGTATAAAATTCACTATGCCCAATGTAAGGCAGGTCGAGACCAACATAACTGTGAATAATGATCAAGTGGAACTTGTAAACTCCACTGCATTTCTTGGTATAACTTTAGATTCAAAGTTACAATGGGGGCCTCACATTGAATCACTGGCTGGTAGACTTAGCTCGGCAGCTTATGCTGTTAGGAAGATAAGGCTCTTGACAGATGTAGAAACAGCAAGATTGGTTTATTTTAGTTATTTTCATAGTGTCATGTCGTATGGTCTACTGTTGTGGGGCTCAGCTGCCGACATTAATATAATATTTGTACTACAAAAAGAGCTATTCGTTTTATCTACAACCTTAGACCCCGTGACTCTCTTAAGGAACTTTTTAAAGAAATAAATATAATGACTATAGCATCACAATATATTTATGAAAATTTAATTTACGTCCGTAAATACTATCATACCTTTAAAAAAATTGTGACTCACACAATTTTAATACTAGAAATAGAAACAAACTTGCTGTTCCAGACTTGAGACTACATAAAGTAGGTAAATCTTTCATAGGAAGATGTATAAAGTTTTTCAATAAGGTACCGCAAAATATTGTCGAGTTACCTTTACACATGTTTAAAGCTAGAATAAAAAAACACCTTTCTAAAAAAGGGTACTACACTATTGACGAATATTTATGTGATAAAAATCCGTGGTCTTAAACTGCTCAGCTATTTCAGTGTTTATGATATATTGTTACATTAAGGAAAATGAAAATGTTTTTAAAAAAGGCTACACTGTTGAGTTTTCTTGAGTGCTTCTTTCTCAACAGGCAAACCACTGAAGCGCTTTTTTTTTTCAAAGCATCAAAACTCATATTTTAGTTTAGTATTTTAATCGTTATTTATTATATTTTTGTATATTTTTTGACGTTCATAAGTGCTTTTTGTAAGCTAATTTGAAAAAATGTTTTTGACTTTGACTTTGACTTTGATTATTTATATATAAGTATTCGATTACAAGATTTATAAGCTAAGTATTGGTTAACAAAACTAGCCGTTTCACCTGATCCATTGACTTTTTGAGGTTTTTAAGATAAATGTTTGGTGGCTCTGTCTCAGGAGACACCATAAGACTGGAAAAATACGAAGAGTCGTAGCATAGCAATCTTGTATAGTTACGGTCTCATGAGATATTTTGAAATTGGTTCGGACGAAAACTTCAGCGATACTGTATCGCGCAAGAAGGGTAATTTAAGAGAACGGAACGGAAAGCCAAATGGCAATAAAACAGAACCTGTCTGTCTGTCCGTCTTTATATCACAGCCACTTTTTTCTCAAAATTATAAGATGTTTTGTTAAAACTTTGTAAGTAAGTATGAATAATATGTATTCTGGAAACAGGATTAAGATTTTTCAATGAAGAAATATATAATATACCTAAATTTTTACTCAATTTAAAAAAAAAACCGATGTGTATCTTTATTGTATATATTCAAAATGGGTACTTACGATTTAAATACCATGGTATAAAAAATCGAATAATGAAGACACTTCCAAAGGGTAAAATCTTCCCCATCCTGCTCCTGTAATTTATAAAATAAGGGAACAATAAAATTGAATTAAAAATTACCATACAAAGTTTCACCGAAATATGGTTGGAACCACATCTAGGCAGTATTCAGCATCATCAGCTCGTAATAATATTATGTCCCCACCGAGGGGCACGAGCTATCCGTAAAGGGTGTATAGTCTTTAATCATCCTGCGGGCCAGTGCGCATTGGCCGAATTCACGCACAACCACAGACATCTCAATACAATATGTATTGTATTGTATTGGGAAATCTGTGTGCACAATCTTTGAATCTCTTCGTAGGTGTGCACAGGTGTTCTCACGATGATTTCCTTCACCGTTAAAGCGTCGGAAAAACTTACGAATAATTTACGTACGTACGGAAATGCATTGGTACATCGCAGGATTTGAATCTGCATCCTTCAGAAAACAACTGTCCACACCAATCAGCCACCGGTATTCAGTAGTCACAGACGGTGAACTACTATTAAATATCTAGTAAGTGCATACATGATATTATTTTATATTATGTTACTCGCTGCTACGGAACTCTTCATGGGCGTGTTCGATTGGCACTTGGCGCTTTTAATTAAATTGACTCTTTTACCTTAAGTATCAAAATTGGTTGTTTGATTCTATAATTTCTATAATATGAATATGTTTGCAATAAAGCAAACAACATACGTGGTAAAAAGTGGCAAACTATGTTTTACCTACCAGAGATCCCAATAATAGTGTAGTTACTAACCTGTGACGTCAATGAGTTACAGTATCGAGTAATTTCACTGCCTGCCACAACACTCCTCCACATCTCACCACAACTGTTAAAGTGTGAAGAATGTTGATAAGAAGGTAATTAAGACTTGGTCTTCCTCAGTTATTTTTAATGTTCTCATTTATAAGACTGTGGACGATAAATTACAGTGTTTCTGAAACCATGGTATGGTCTTAAACCATGAGATATATAAATATTATTGGAGATTTCATGGCGACTAGAATGGAAGCGAAATAAGCACTAATCTTAACCTGAATTCGCAAAATTTATTACCTAAAATAAAACCTCCTTTATATTAAATCTAGTAACACAATTAATTAGGGTACCATAAATTGTCTCTGCCAATGAAAACCCTTATTTGACTCAGATAAAATTCCCCTAAATCTATGTTATCAAGTTAAGCTTCACAATTAACAAAACTGTAACATTGTAATATATTCAATTAACAAAATCAGATTCTTGCTGGACAACTTGTTAACGCGTTTCATAAATAACTTTCATAGATGGATTTGATTTTTAACACAATTATACCTTTGCTAATTAAACCTCGCAATTTAATTTCCATTTCAAGGGTACAATGAAAGTTAAATTGAAAGTGCCGATTTGGTGATACTTTTTGAAGTTTATGCAAGTTTTAGTGTGAATAAACTGATTTGATCGTGAATTCAGACACTATTTATACTTCGCCTTTGACAAAAGTTTTTGAAATGGATACGCACCAAAAGATATTAGCAGATCTAGGCTTGATATCATTATCATGATGACGATGATTTGGAAAGGGGGATGCAATCGATTAATATTTTTTTTTTTATAAAAAAAGTGATTTATTTACTAACTCAGTCTTTCCGAGTATTCGTTGGTAATTCTTGGAGAAATTTATTATCAAAATATATATTTTTTTGTAGTTTGTAGTAGTACAAGTTATTATTTTGTTACAAATTTATCTAAGGAGTTAACCAAACATAAACCATATTGAAACTGTCCATCAATAGCCATCTTTTAAGGAGTAAGCCCCTTGTACTTGTTTCAAGCGATTATATCATATGTACGTCATATGTTTAAATAAATAATGTACAAACAGTAACAAAAAATATTAAACTCTTTAATTACCTGGATCCCATAGAAAAGTCAAACATTGCGCAGTATAGTACGCCTGTCAGTAAGCGCGCGCTACAATTCTAAATCCATGGGCCCGATACACCGAGGACTTGTAACAGGTCGCTGATGGGTGACATAAGCGGAGGACCGGGATATATGATGCAGAACGGGGGAGAGTTATGTACTGCAAAGGACTGTCAAAGGTAAGGTGTAAATGAAAGACAGAGGAAATACCTTGTTTTTGTTAGATATTTCTTCGGTGGTGTCTGAACGTATGCGTACGTAATTTTTATGTCTTACTTGAAAATAGCAGGTCCGTAATTTTTGTTTGACAGACATATGTGCGATGAACGGAATGTCAACTGAACGATTGTGCGAATAGATATAGTATACGCAGTTTTATAGATTAAACATGTAACGAAACATCTAATGACATTGACACAGCGCCATCTAGTCCAGACTAATAATTTAAGTCTGTTATATGGACACTAAAGAAATGGCTGGATTCTGGCTGCAATGTCAGCATGGTTTCCCACATGTTGGGTTACGGTCCAGACTCCCACTGCAATGCTGAGTGTTCTGCATATGAGAAAGATTGCATTTGTTATTTCACCCGACTAAATTATTTGGCATAACCTAAACAATGTGAACCCCAGGGGACAGCGGCTGGCCGATTTCATGGAAAAAGAGGGACTCTTTATGATGAACTCTTTTTTCAAGAAGCCGCCGCAGAGGAAGTGGACTTGGTTGAGTCCCGATTGTTCCACACGAAATGAGATTGACTTCATCATGACCACCAGAAGACATATATTTAACGACGTCTCTGTGATCGCCAGGGTGAAAACCGGTAGCGATCACCGTATGGTAAGAGGCACGTTAAATATTAATGTTCAACTGGAGAGGTCTCGCCTGATGAAGTCTACGCTCCGACCTAACGTGCTTCAAATCAATAACCCCGAGAGCTTTCAACTCGAACTGCAGAATCGCTTTGAATGCCTAGAGAGCTGCGTAACAGTGGACGATATAAATAGCGGGCTAGTGGAAACTCTGCAAACAGTTGGGTCTAAGTTTTGCAAGGGACAACGCAAATTAAGACCCAATAAACTATCTCAACAGACTCTCGATCTCATGGCGACAAGACGACAGATGAAACTGCAGTCTTCAGACGACGCGTCACAATACCGGCAGCTTAATAGACGTATATCCAGCTCCTTGCGACGCGATATTCGTCGCTTTAATACAAAGTGTATTAAAGAGGCGATCGAACGGAACAGGGTTCCAAGGTGTTTGCAGGAACATGTCTGTTGGGCAAAGCCAGCTGACTAGTCTGAAGACCAACAGTGGAAATGTAGTCTCATCTAAACCAGAGATTTTGAGGGAGATTGAGAAGTTTTACAGCGAGTTATATACCGCTACACAGATTCCCGCTTCAAGCTTAGCCGAAGACCCGAGAGCTAAGTTAACCCGACATTTATCTGAGGATATCCCGGAAGTCACCTTGAGCGAGATTAGGATGGCTCTGAAACAACTTAAGCGAAATAAGGCCCCGGAGAAGACGGAATTACCGCAGAACTTTTGAAAGCAGGTGGCACGCCAGTGCTTAAGACCCTTCAGAAGCTCTTTAATTCCGTGATCCGTGAGGGTGCGACGCCAGAGGCGTGGAGCAATGGCGTGGTGGTGCTTTTCTTCAAAAAAGGCGACAAAACCTTGCTGAAGAATTATAGACCCATCACGCTATTGAGCCACATTTACAAGTTGTTCTCCAGAGTCATCACGAACCGTCTCGCGCGTAGGTTTGATGATTTCCAGCCCCCGAACAAGCCGGGTTCCGCAAAGGCTTCAGCACCATAGACCACATACATACGCTGCGGCAGGTTATACAGAAGACTAGAGAGTATAACCGGCCATTATGCTTGGCGTTTGTGGACTATGAGAAAGCCTTTGATTCGATCGAGACTTGGGCTGTGCTTCAGGCCCTCCAACGGTGCCATATTGACTTTCGCTATATCGAAGTATTGAGATGTCTGTACGAGAGCGCTACTATGTCAGTCCGTGTACATGAAGAGCTTACACAACCTATCCAATTGCACCGAGGAGTGAGACAGGGAGACGTTATATCTCCGAAACTGTTCACAGTTGCGTTGGAAGATATGTTTAAGCTGCTCGATTGGAAAGGACTTGGCATCAACGTGAATGGCGAGTACATCACTCATCTTCGATTTGCCGATGATATAGTAGTCATGGCAGAATCCATGGAGGATTTAAGCACTATGCTCGAAACCCTAGACGGAGCTTCTCAACAGGTGGGTCTTAAAATGAACATGGACAAGACGAAAGTCATGTCTAATGCCCATGTCGTACCTATACCGATATCAGTTGGAAGTTCTGTCCTCGAAGTTGTTGACGAATATGTGTACCTGGGACAGGTAGTCCAAATGGGTAGGTCCAACTTCGAGAAGGAGGTTTCTCGTCGAATCCAATTAGGATGGGCAGCGTTCGGGAAGTTAAGGCAGATCTTTTCGTCCAAAATACCTCAGTGTCTCAAGACGAAGGTCTTTGACCAGTGTGTGTTGCCAGTTATGACATACGGAAGCGAAACGTGGTCGCTCACTAAGGGCCTCTTGAATAGACTCAAGGTTGCTCAGCGTGCTATGGAGAGGGCTATGTTAGGTGTCTCCCTACGCGATAAAATCCGAAACGATGATATCCGTAGGAGAACTAGGGTGACCGACATAGCCCAGAGGATTAGCAAGTTGAAGTGGCAGTGGGCAGGGCACATAGTGCGTAGAACCGATGGCCGATGGGGCGGAAAGGTTCTCGAGTGGCGTCCACGTAACGGAAAGCGAAGCGTAGGCCGACCCCAACCAGATGGACGGATGATCTGGTTAAGGTGGCGGGTAGCAGATGGATGTCAACTGCAAGGGATCGGTCCGCGTGGAAATCATTAGGGGAGGCCTTCGTTCAGCAGTGGACATAATTGGGCTGTAATGATGATGATGAAACAATGTTATTCAAGACTCAACGTCTTAGTGTTAAAAAGCCACAAGTTCTCTTTAAGTATCTAATTGAATGATATCCGATTCAAATTTGATGATATTTGATTTGTTAAGTTTCATACGAATGATTTATTCGCAAATTTGCGTATCTACTGTTTTATGACAGTTTCGCAGAACTTTTAGCACCGTTCATTTTCATTCCTCCATTGACGCTTCTTTCTTAAATTACAGAACGTCTGCACCATTAGCACAAAAAGAGATTTTGGGCACACGTGATACGATACCTACTTTGTAAAAAAAAACTTACTGACCTTTGAAGCAGCATGAGTCCTAAAACTAATGGAAAATATACTTATTTTAAAAGTTACTCGGTACTGAATCGTCTAAAACATCGTCCCGTAAAAACGAGTGTTATGCACTTTTGTTTTGGGATGAAGGCACTGTAGCTAGTGAAATTCCCGGGTATAAGAGATCTAACATCTGTTGTCGGGTCACGGGCGCAGTATGGCATTGATGGAGAATAATAACTGTCTGTCAGTTATTCATTATATTTTCCTGCAATACCACTTTGCCATGGTCGGGCGTATCACTTACCATTAGGTGAACGTCCTGATTGTCCTATACACTTAGTAACATAAAAAATAACTTTGCGCTGAGCAAGGAGCTAAGTTAAATAATATGTACCTTAGTAAAAATTTGATAAAGATAAAGGAAATAAAAAAAAACCATTCTTTGACTGACACCTATTCCAGAGAAATGTTGGTCATGTCTACACTTTGCGTTAGAGACCACTATCCTCTGCTACCCTCAGAAAGCTTCCTCCATAAGTAACAAGACTGGAACTGGCCTGTAATTTTAAATAGATGGACTTAACATCTCACCCGCATGATTATGGCATAATTAATCATTTCACATATTTATCAGCGAATGGGTATCATGAGGCTAAATGCCTATAGTTATCTGCTGGCATTATGGTGACAGAAGAAATTTTTTTTTTTACTTGTATGTTTCTGAGAACTTATGTTTTATAAATATAAATTACGTAATCATTTTATTTTATATATTTATAATAATCATATTTGTTTTATTCCGCGGTTCCAAACACAGAAAGTACGTAATTAACTTAACTAATGTAAATAAATATCTACTGACATTCACACAGCGCCATCTAGCCCCAAGTTAAGCATGAAGCCTGTATTAATACATAAATACATGCATATTATATATAGAAAACACCCAGACCATTACAAACAGACATGTTCATGCACACAAATGTTTGTACTGCCCGGGGATCAAACCCGGAACCCTTGGTATTGCAGTCGACCTCTCAACCGCAACACCAAATGGGTCGTCGCAATTTAAATCTAAAAAACAGCAATGTTAACCTACAGAAAATTCCTAAGAACGTCTTTATCACAATATTACATGCAATTTATAGTAAACTAGCTGACCCGGCAGACTTCGTACTGCCTCATCGATAAATAAAAGACCTAATCTTTTGTATAAAATGATTTTAAAACAAACAATCGAATCCGTATTTAATAAAAAAGCATTTATTGAATAAAGCATGAATTATTATATTATATTTTTCGATACATCATGTTGCTTACTTACAAAATGAGTTTTCCTGAAATACTGGCTATTTATAATGTTTAAATTTGATATTCACAGACACACACTGTTAAATACAGTCTGTTAATTAATTTAAAGCTTTCTAAACTATATTTTTTGTTTTGTTTTGTGGTGCGTAAATAAACAAGAAGACGGTTTTCCGACGCGCGAACACGCGACGTATAATTGTCCGTGCGCGAAACAGGGAAACTCCAAGTTGATTCCACAAACTTCTAACGACTGTCCTTGCGATTTATTTATGGTCATCGCAAAGGCCAGACGCACTGGAAATTGTAACCGTTTAAAATCGAATGGTAAGTCCGTTGGAATCATCGGTATCCGCGGATCAAGACATCCTCTCCTTTGTATTTCCTTTTATGATTGTCGCTCAATGACGTTATTCATCAGTCTTTCACAGCCAGTCTTGTTCCATTGCATAGTCGAGGTTGATTAATGTTACGCAGCATGATGACAACTGATCCACTTTTAACTGCAAATTGTGAGGTGGTAATCCAGGCAATTCCAGTGAATTTAAAAACTCAGTGGGATAGTTGACTACGTCATCCTGGTTCATTACGGTGTCGACTGATTTGAAGGAAACCAACTGTCCTGGAAGAATAGTCTTATTAAAAAAATAATCTGACAGATTAACAACTGAAGTTAGCTAAAATTAATTTTCTCGAAGCTATATGAAGCTGTGAGACTATGCAATTTTGTCGCGTTCGCGATTCACTTTCACTTTTTTTGAGTTTCGGAACGCGATATTAGATCTCCAACGCGCATGCGAATTTGAACTTTATACAGCGGTAATAATTACAAATTGACTCTCCATTTATTTAGAAAAGTTGTATGGGAAATAGAAAAATGTTTTGAGGATTTTCCCGGCAATTAATCGAATTTTCTCACTTTTAAACCTCCTAGACCTCCACGAATAATTCAAGACCAAGATAAGATAAATCCGTTCAGCCATTCTCGAGTTTTAGCGAGACTAACGAACAGCAATTGATTTTTATATATATAGATAATAATAATAAAATTAAAAATTGACTGGTTCAAATATCGTATTACAGTTGCTTTATTTGTGGACATACTTCATATTTCAGAAACAATAAAGTAAAGCATTTGATCAGTTTCTAGATAAAGTGAAAAAAAAAAACAAATTCGATGTTTTTTACATAAACGCCAGTAATTTTTCTCTTGCTTAAATCTTTTGACACAATAGAAAAACATTTTGTTTGATGGATATTATATTTTTCTGTGATGGTAAAGGGTTAATAATGCTGAAGAACATGGATTGTGTCTCGAAATTGATATCAGTTTTAGGAAAACCTTTTCTACAGACAAGCCAAAAGAACAAAGGATGAGCCGCGACCGTTCTCAGTACGAAACCTTAATCGTTATTCTGCAAAACTTAACCTTTTATTGTACATTGTAGTAAATCAGATTCCTAAATAAAACATTTTTAACCATAATTAAAGTGTTTAATAACTTTGAGATCACCAGACTTTATGTGTCTGAAACATTAAAAATGCTTAAGATCTATTTTTAAATATCATATTTATTAGGTTTATACATTACTGCATAGCTAATATGATGAAAAAATATGGTTCATCATCAGCTCATTAAACGTCCCCACCGAGGAGCCTTACCCGTAAGGATCCGTAAAGTGTGCATAGGCCTAGTAGTCCACGCGGGCCCTGAGCGGATTGGATGAAAAAATTATGGTTATTCAACTGAAATATTAATGGGTATTCAGGCTCAGAATGGATGGCTATGTTTGGAAGTGGTCGAAAATTGGCTACCTTGAATTAATGCTTTGGACCCTTAGGTCGACTTGCTGAACGTTCGATTTCCTTGTTTGTGAGATAGTTTTATTTTTAAAATAAATTCTTCAAAAATGTTTCTTAAATATATCCGCTTACGAACTTAACTATTAAAAAATACTCTTGAATAAGTAGCACAGTTAAAATATATGTTATTAGTTGGCAGTGCAAATAATGTTAGCACACTGGGTTGCAGTGAAATGCAGCACATTGCAAGTAGGTAGTTGAGTATGTTGCTAGAACAATGGACCTTTGTCCGTTAACTAGAACGTTTTCATAATACATATAGTGCACTGCGTGTTTGAGCTGCTTGCTTAGTATTTTGAAGGCCATTATTTTTGTCTTAGATAATTGTTTCTGTGAAATAAGGAAATAATGAACAGTTTAGTTTAGAGCGTCGGTGGCTCAGTGGTGTGGACTGTCGCCTTCCTACCGGGAGGGCTGAGGTTCAAATCCCGACACGTACCAATGTATTTTCGAATTTTCGAAAAATATATATTTTACGTTGTACGTTATCCGACGCTCTTACGGTGAAGAAAAATATCGTGAGGAAACCTTCATGCACGCCTGCGAAGAGATTCGAAGTTTGTATGTGAAGTCGTCCAATCCGCACTGGGCCCGCGTGGACGACTAAGTAATCACCCTATACGGGTAGGCTCGTGCCCTCGGTGGGGACGTTTAATGAGCTGATGATGATGATGATGATGATGAACAGTTTAAAAGATTGTGAAATTCTACAATTTAGTTTCTTAAAACAATTACTAAACCACTCTTTGATACACAAAAAGAGAATACTCGTAGGCACCCAGAATCTTGTTAAATATCAACTTTGTAACATTGGTTTCGAAATAAACACCTTGTTTTACGGGAAGCTTTGATTGGAAAATGTTAAAAAATAAAGAAAATATTAATCAGTCTGAATAATTTGGTAGCATGGCCTTATTTCTAAATGAATGATTTTCGTGAAGCCGGTGTACAAGTACATTAAACTGCAAAACGTAATTACGTCTTTTATCTTCAGTGAACTCGGAAGAGTGAAACCAATATTTCATCAACATTTAAATTTCTTATATAAACTGGGCTTTTGCTAATAACAGCGCGTCGTGATCGAAAATTTATAGAATATGTAGGTTCCCATATTTTTCCGAGACTAACAATAGTAATATGCATCCTGTGAACGAAGTTAGAATAGTATAGCCGTTAAAATGATGGACTGAATCGAATGATTGCCAATCGTGTGTGTGTTTTATAACCGGAATATTTATTCCTGTGCTTAAACTTGCCTACTTTGAATTTCAAGTTTCTTTTTTACTGTTTACCTTTATAGTTGCTTGGCAAAATAAATGACTAAGCAAATTTTTGTCTTTGATATTCATCATTCATCTGTTTATCAATAGACTATATTTGTTTTATGATAAAGATTTTTACTCTCTCGGTTTTACCATTTTTTTGATAAATGTGATAGCTAGGTTTGGGGATTACTATTTTACGTTTGCAAACTCGTCTGCTCAAAAGACAGACAGTTGGTATGATATGATATGATATGATACCATACACTGTGTATGGTCTAAATGCTACAAATTATATTTGAGAGATTTTAAAAACAGCAGTTTTGAGGCCACATTGATCGGAATTTATCCGGTCGGCTTAGCTTATTTAAAATCAAAATAAAGTGTTTACTTACTCAGTTGGCTTCAAGTATCTGAATACCTACGTCAGATTTATCTATGATCAATTACGCTCAGGTGACGGAGCAAATCACATTCTTAAGTACTGTTTTTTTTCTCCAAATAAAAGAAGGCAATGGAAGTCTGCTCTTTTACCATCAACGGAGAAATCAAAAGTTTCATAGCAAGCGCGTAGATGAATGACACTATTTTCCACGAATGGCATTTTCATTTTCTATTATGTGTCATGTAACTCTAAATACCATAATAATAATCATTAATACAAGGTAATTTTGTAAAATGGTGTCTAACATAGCCGCTCTTTTCTGAAGCGGCTAGGACAAGGATTCTCCTCAATAAGAACATTGTTTCAAACTCTGTAATTATTCCATTCTATGGAGTCATTACGAAACATTTCTTCAAGATAATAAGTTTTAGTTTTTCTTACACAAATTAGTTGTCGAAAATTGCAGATTGCTTCTACCATTAAGATTTAGTAACAATACGTATATACATTCTTAATTTCGTACGATTTATTTCTTTATGTGTGATTTGTAAACTGGAATTAAGTCACGTTTTGCATTAGGCTATTATTGACGATAGTGAGCTAATCTAGTAACAACGGCTTGGGATTTCTCAAGTATCCTGTGTTTGTTTTGAAAAGATCCATTCAACAAATAAATCATGCTGTGTTGCTACAGATATATGAACGCGTTATCGGAGAACTGATGATAAATCGTTGCCATATTTCATTCGGCTAGACGTAACTGGACCCACCTACTTTTTCGCTTTTTGAATTGGTCTATTTTCGGTGCAATGATGTTTAATGAGTTATGATTGATCCGCGAGTGCAATGATCTTATTAAACCGTGGAAGCTTTTATTGGCATTCATTTTGATCGATAGCCTATGACCTTAGACTAAATACTTGTCTATTCTAATATTATGAAGCTGACGAATTTGTTTTCTTGAACGCTTCTTTAAGTATTCGATGACCGACTTATAGATAAAGAATTAAACGAAGGTAATATAAAGTAGGTAGCATTATGTTAAGACCAATTGTAGTGAACTGCCAATTCAAAATATATATTCAAATTCAATAAACGGTTACAGTATCTCATAATTTAATTACGTCATAGTTGATTTTTTTATAAGTACGATAGAGGGCAAACGAACTGGTAGATTTTTTTAAAATGTTATAGGTCTGTCAGGACATTCAACTGATGGTAAGTGATACGCCTGACCGTGACAGAGAGGCATTGATTGAGACCAACAACTGATAGACAGTTATTATCCTCCATCAATGCCGCTGTGTACCCATCACCCAAGACAACAGATGTTAGGTCTCTCATATATGTACAGTAGTTTCACTAGATGGAAAGTGGATTCCGCCGCTCATGGATATTTGCATCACCAGAAAAGTTAGTTGCCGGTCTTTTAAAACGGAGTACGTTTTCTGAAGGTCTGCAGGTCCTATCTGTCTAGAAATATAGCATGCGATAACTCATTCCACGATTGTGAGATGCGTGGCAGAAAGTCTATTAAAAACACCATGGTAACCGACAACTCGAGTTGCTGTCCGTTGAATGCGGTCTAGAGCGAGAAGCTAGTGGGGACCGGTGTTCTGGGGAGCAGGGGCTCCCCAGTACCCCAATCTCCACCGAGGGGCAGAAGCATGCCTGTGGATTCTTACAGGCAGGCTTCTGTCTGTTAACACAGGCCTTACTCGGCCACGCGGCCCAGTGCTGATTGGCCGATTTCACGAATAACCCTTGCAACTCTTCGCAGGCGTGCTCAGGTCCCCTTACGATGTTTCCTTCACCGTAAAAGTTATAATTAAGAAAATTCTAAAATACATAAGTAGTACGTGGCGGGATTTGAACCTGCACCGTCTATATTGAAAGGTAACAGCCCACACCAATAAACCACCGACGCTCATTTTTTTTTAATATCCATCAAGGCCGCTCTGTCAGTCAGGCGTATCGCTTACCATCAGGTGGGCGTCTTGACCGTCCTTCACACTTGGTAACATAAAAAAAGATTTGTCATTTACCTTACTTATGATTATTCATTTGATTTACCTACCAATGCCACAAAGAAAAGGTTTTGATACAAAATCATGTGCGTAACTACTTGTATAAATAGATCGCTGCGTCATCCAGGAGTCGTGGGTCTGAATACCACAGAAAGACAGCATAGTGAAAATGTTTTTTCGATTTTATCCATTTTGGATAAAATACTTTAAAAAAGGTGATTCTGTGCTTAAGAAGTCACGTAATGCCGTTACGTATTGCTTAAAGCGATTCGTTGTTTTCCGGTAATACTAGAGGATACGGAACATATGAAACCTGACTTGGAGGCTGATGGGATGAACCCCATGACCCCATGACTACAGGCCGACACCGAAACCCACTCAGCCTTGAGAACGTTATAAAGTAAAACCATTAATTTTGACTGTCCCATTTGTTTTGTGCACTCAACGTTTGAGGCAATATAAAATGTATTTTTTTAAGCTAGGGATTAATAGCAATTTGTTTTAACGGCCAGCAATCATCGGTTTTTAAACGAAAAAAACTCGTTGCAATTAAAGACTGATTTATTGGAACATGATTGTAAAAAGGGATTTGGGTTCTGGATAAATAATTCAAATTAGACAAGGAAAGTCAAAATTATGCTGATCCTTTAATATTTAATAAAATTTTCAAGTAATGAGAACCACAATTGTTAATTTTATGAGATTGATTATAGAAACAAGTGTTAATTACACGCAGCATCATCAAACGTGCACAGCTCAATGAAGTCCTTCAAAATGACTTCCACGCGGACCGATCCATAGCCATTTGCTTTCTCTCTAGGTATCAGCGTCCATCAACCATCCATCAGCTTTACTGGGCTGGCAGTACATCTGGTGAGATGCTCACGACATAGTAAGTGATACGCCTAACTATGACAGAGTAACATTGATGGAGACCAACAACTGATAGGACACTTATTATTTTCCATTAATGCCACACTGCGCCCGTCACCCGAGATAACCTATATTAGGTCTCTTATACCCGGTAATTTTACTAATTCCAGTGCCCTCATCCCGAAACACAGAAGTGCAAAACACTCCTATTAAACGGGACAATATCTAGCTGTGGTACCTACCTAGACGACTTAGTGCCGCGTCTATCATCTACCAAGCGTGCAGATTACGGCAAATGTGGCACTGTCGTGAAGTACGCTCTAAGTCTAACAGTGGACGCTCCACTGTGGTAAAATTTTCTGATGTTAACTTTAATCCATGACTTCACAAATAAATATTTTATTTGAGTACTCATATGTTAGGACAGTTTCAATTCTGAAACATTTTCTAAAATAAAGCATAGTAAGTACTAAAATTTGAGTAAAGAGGTTAAATAACTAAAACAAGATCACTAAACATTATTTTATTCACTAGTTTAGCTTATAAAAGCACATATTTTGTTGTATACAGGATATCAAACAATAAATAATTTCAATTTAATAATTTCAATATTTCAATTTTAAATTCAATCCAGAATAACATCATGCTTGTTATTCAAAGATGCGCGTGTTCCTGATGCAATTTCTCCTGCGGATTTCATTACGGCGTCAACAATAACGGATAAAATAATATTTTTATCATGTTTTATAGCCTTGCTTTCCGAATCAGGCCATTCCCAAAAGACTTTTACGCGGCACTATTCCTAGAATTCAATATTCATCGGACACCCGCTATCTTAATCCAATCATATTTTACAGCTGGTGGGTTGCGCTACATATAAAATATTTGAAGCTTGTTCACCTGATTAAGGTGGTGGGTAGCAGATGGATGTCCGCGTGGAAATCATCAGGGGAGGCCTTCGTTCAGCAGTGGACGTTCTAGGTTGTAATTATGATGATGATGAACCTTTTTAAAAACAAGCTTTTATTTATATGCGCAAAAATAAAAAATAATACTTTTACACTAAAACTTTTACTGTAAACTTATTACGTCATTTCAAATTCACATTTGACACAATTTATATTTAATATTGAAAACAAACTTCTATTTAATTGCGCTAAAACGAAAAAAAAACATTTACACAAACTTTCACTGTTAACTTGTAACGTAATTTCAAATTTAACTTATTTGACACAATTTATATGTAATAAAGCTTGTTGCGAGATTTAAGCACGTATTTGCTTTCTTAGTTTTAAAATTTTAATAGGAAACAAGTAAATACGAGTTTTTTTAAAGTAAAGAGAGTTCTAGAGATTCATCATCAGATCATTGTACACAACAATTGATGATGAATCTTAGGAACTACGGGTCCGATTTGAAAAAAAAATCAGTGTTTAATAGCTTCTTTATCGAGGAAGGGTTATAAGCGAATATTATATAGCGGAGCAAGAAAAAAATTTTCAATATCGGAGGATTGTTTTCCGCTGCGTACGCTGCGCGTAAACGGTTAAAGTTTCGCGAAAGTCATGTATAACAGGATTGTTTTCCTTGAAAAGTTCTTAAAAATTCTATGACAGCATATGCCTATCTTTTAAGGTTAGCACACTATAACCTTTTTTTGCTGACCAAATTTGTTCTAAAAAATACATTATTTGCCAAGGTGTTTTCAAAAATATGAAATTAATACTTATCCAAATAAGTACGTTATTCATCACAAGTATTTCATTTAAAATAAAATTGCCCAGTACATTATTCTATTCAAATTAATA
The DNA here is from genome assembly GCA_019425675.1 of Leucinodes orbonalis. Taxonomy (NCBI): domain Eukaryota; kingdom Metazoa; phylum Arthropoda; class Insecta; order Lepidoptera; family Crambidae; genus Leucinodes; species Leucinodes orbonalis. The sequence goes on from PQWD01006041.1 coordinate 229,577, forward strand.
TATTTGGAGATATCGCAGTTTAAACTCACCAATTTTAATGAAGTAGTGGGTTAAGGTAAGCTTAGTTCGAAACAACTACTCCATGTGGACGTAGTCGCGCGCAAAAGCTAGTAGATTCATAAACACGCGGGAAAGTAATGCCTTTATTATTCAAAAAAATATATTATGAGTCGAAGACAAAAATAACAAATTTAATGCTAAAGTTCCAATGCAAATTATACAAAGTTGTAATAATAAGAATTTGGACATGATTGGGATGAAATTAAAATTTGTGGAAAAGCATTCCCTCGCGTACAATGGAAGAGAATAATGGAAAAAAATTAAAAAGTAAGAACTTAATGAAGATTAGGAATTCTTAAGTTCTCGTACATGAAAACTGTTAATGTGTTTGTGAATGGGGGTGCTTAGATTTTCGAAATAAATCAGTCGCATGACAATGATGTAATTTAGTTTATTTCATGAAAACAGTAAAAATGTCAATGACGATGCTCTTTTTTTATATAAATCTATCTCTTACTGTTACTAATGCATGTTGGTCTATTATGCATATTAGAGGGTTGCTAAAATTCTGTGGCCAGAACCTTGTTCGTAGGTCGTTAAGATTATTAAGACCGGGTCAGGCAAATCGTATTGAAAAAAATATTATTGATATAAATATTCCACTGATTTAATTTTTATTTCTGAGCTACTTCAATTGTATTTCATCCAAGGAAGGCCTTCATGGGGCAAGAGGCTGTCGCAAAAAACACTTAGGTACTAGGGTGGAGTACTTCATATCGTCAAGAAAAATATCTATAGTTATAATAATCTTGAGTAAGATTACAATTTGCCTAACAGCGTTTTAGAGTATAACTTGAGTCTCAGGTTTTGCAGGGTATATGCCCTTTCATTTACCTTTTCATTTAAAACATGATAGTTATTTTTGTTTTACTCCGATCGTCATTGTTCATGACTCGTTAATCGGTTAATGGAGGCCGGGTATCGTGCCCACGCTGCACTCAGAGTTTCATGGTTAAGCTAGCTTTTACGTAGGTTGCTATCAAAAGATTAATCGTATTACTGTACCTATTATTACTTTAAACAACATTAGTCCACATATAAAACCGTAACAAAGTAAACCAATATTTAAACTTAATAAGATGTATGTAGTTAAAAGTTTAATACAGATAAACGCTTATCGCACACATTATTGTATTATATGTATTGGCTTGCTTTAGTTTGTGTGTTTAATGTTGTAAACTATAGGTACTGGCAAAATTATAACTCTGACATCTTTTCGAAAACATTCGAAATAAAATATATATAGTAAAGATCGGAACCACGGTAGTACTTATGAACTGAGAGATATGGGCAATAAGCGTAAATCGTATAAAAAGCCGAATGTCTTACTGTCCTCCTTCTGGGTTCGTAAACAAAATGTACTTAAAGCGTTTTCCCGATCGTAGGTTAGGCCAAAGAGCCTTAATTATTACAATTGACAGGATCGAGAACATCTGGAATAATCTGGAATGCTGGTCTAGAGCATGTTTACAAAGAACTAAAGCCGTCTCTCCTAGCTACCGTTTGGACACATGGAGTAGACACATTTTTGGACACTTTAACACTTGGACACTTTAGACACTTTAACCATCTGGCCCAAAACAGAACGTACTGTTAAATGCAGGGGCTCTTCGCTCTACCATTGTCTTCTTAGCTATTGCTATTTTGATAAACTCATGTTAAACAAAATATAAATAAATACATATCCACTGACATCCACATAGTGCTATATAGTCTCAAAAAAGCATTAGCCTGTAATTAAAGGAACTAAACAACGGATAAACGTACTTAAATGTCCTTTGTTATTGTTAATACATTCACATTATATAAAGAAACACCCAGACCAATAAAAACAGACATGTTCATGCACACAAATGTTTGTGTGCATGAACATGTCTGCACGGGAACGAACTGGAACCCATTAAATTACTAAATGGGTCATAACATAACATAGACATAACTTACTGCGTTCCTCGTACACAGTATTTTGGATAATGTGATTTTTGAATGTATTACTTTGAATACATCACATATTAAATAATTTATGTACGTAATGAAATTAACAAGTATAAAATTTTTGAGGTTAAAATAACTAATAAATAATACTATCTATGTAGGTAACAAATAGATAGTATTTTTAAGTTCCAATAAATTTCACGTGACCGAATAATTTAGTTTTCACCATAAATTCTATATCGTTATTAAAATTGTAATAAACGAAGTAAGCTCCGTAATGAAGACTTAGCTGAGTTGTTTAAGTAAGAATTACCTTTTCCATGTATCGCCTTTGTTTGCGGAAAACTTAATTACTGAAATCAGTCTTGATTACACGTCTAAATCCACATTTCCGGGCTTATGATTAATTAGGTAATTTATATGTCATGCCTTATATCGTCTCGTTAGTAGTCATATTTATGCTACTTATTTTTTTTTAAATTGACATAATATTTGAATTACAACTTTCTTTGAATAATTCGAGGAGAAGAGATAGCCATAAATATGAATGATTGCTCAGGATTGTTTTATTATAAACGATATCTGTTTTAAACTAATGTTGCTATTCTAAGAACTTTTAACCATTTAAAGGGGGATCCTAAATCTTTTGAAGTTGCTCCAACCCAATAGTGTAGAATATATTTACCAATGGGTGCTACATTTTCACAAAACAAACGATATTGTATTTCGTGATTGTTTGAGGGTTGCACAAGTAATCGCATTTGTCGGTTAACTTCATTTTTTATCTGTAGGTAAAAGTTAGAATATATATATGTTACAGGGAATAGGCCAGAATTTTACTGCGCCCTGTTTGGTCTTAAACATCGGCGACGTCTAGGATAAAGCACGCTATCCTCGTAAATACATATTTACTCTAGACATGAAGACTCCCATATAGTAATCTAAAGAAACATAAGCACATGTGAAATCAAAGCGCTTCTTGCGATGCTTAGGCATTTCAACGATAAATTACGGTAGTGACACAATTTTACCGTATGCTTTTAAGACCTATAAAAGAAAGAACTGTGTGGTTCGATATCGTGTAATATCTGCGTACTCTCCGCGAAGTGTATTCATAAAAAAAACTGACATGTGGCGTTGAAAAATGTTATCTTGATTCCCTCTGTGCTTCAGGAAGCACTCTTATCCGAAGTTCCTGGCTGCAACCTGTTGTTGTTTGTCAATATTTATTTGGAGCATATTGTACTATGTATAACGTGCTTAATGTTAACAAAACGCTAGCCACTCAGTTAAAGTCATGATTTTTTGTCAAGGCGCTGATTTGCAGTGGAAATAAAATTTTAGATCCGTGACCTTAAAAGGGACGTTATGGACTATATTATTCATAAAAAAAAACAAAATATGAATATAGCCTCACAATTTGAAATCTAAGCACATTGAATATTGAGCTAAACAAGCATGTTTCAGACGTAACAGTCACGGTGTTACTTGAATATTAGAACTTCAGGAAATTGCGCATTGGCTTTAGAAGCTAATCCATACTCATATTATGAATGTGAAAGTGTGTGTATACGTCTTTCACGGCATAATAAAGCAACGAAATGACGTGTTATTTTACGGGAAGATAGTTGAAAGCATCGAAATTGACCCAAGCCTGCCGCTCTCTTTCGAGCATTGCGCAATTTCCGAGATAAAATGCATTAATTAGTCATTTACGTTTTCAAGGACACAAAGCTCTCGGATTTTAAATAAATTACTCAATTTACTTACCTCTGGACTTCACATGTGTGGCTGTGATCATGTCATCATTAATCGATTTATATACCCATAGTTGAAAAATTCATCATCATCATCATTACAACCTAGAAAGTCCACTGCTGAACGAAGGCCTCCCCTAATGATTTCCACGCGGACCGATCCCTTGCAGTTGACATCCATCTGCTGAAAAATTATTGATACTAAAATAACTATTAAGCCAGCAAAGAACAGGTTGACAGGAATGAAACGAATTCCATTTAAGTTCTTAGGTATACCTGGCTAACATTTACTCCTGCGGCTTTCAGTTCGTACTGGGTAAGCAAAAACTTCGGGATTGAACTAATTTTAATCAAAACTTTATTATACTGTTTAACATCCGTAGGTAGCACGAAACTGCTTAAATTAATACATTATTCGTAGTAATTACATCCTCGAACTATATAAGCAGTTAAGCCAAAGTTCCTAACATTCACGTTTGAAATATGACCCTAAAATTATAAAGCAAAAATTTCATAAACTTGAGTACGTATCTCGTTTAGAAATTTTTAATTGCTTTCTTGACAGAAGTGTCCATTGAATGTTCTTTTTAATAATAGAATAATTTTCTTTCGTAAAAATTATAAGAGAACTAAAGTTACCGACATAGCCCGCCGGATTAGCAAGTTGAAGTGGCAGTGGGCTGGTCACGTATGTCGCAAAACCGATGGCTGTTGGAGAAGACGAGTTCTGGAGTGGAGACCGCGTCTCGACAAGCGTAGCGTAGGATGCCCTCCGGCCCGATGGACCGACGACTTGCGAAAGGTTGCTGGTGGAGGCTGGATGAGAAAAGCGGTGAATATCTGGCGCAAAATGGGGGGGACCTGTGTCCAGCAGTAGACTTCGATAGATTGAATAGAAAACAGAAAAAAATAGTTATGCACGAAAAACTGCTATGTACTAAATTTAATTCATGGAAACTATGCATCTCCCTATGAACGCAACATACACCAATATATATTTACTGCTGACAGATGATTCCCACAATTTTAGCAGTCAACAGTCAGTTCCGAAGTTTATTCTACAGGAAGAGTAATATTTTAAGTAATATTAAGTATACTGGTGCTGCCCAAGTCTAAAATAGATATTTGGAGAGTGGTTCTTCCTGCGTCTGTTGGCTACGAGTGCCGTAGCAAAGGTCAATGCGACACTACGACAATTACGTAGCAGTTCAGTGAGACTGTGCTACGAATAATCATATTCATGAATCTGCCGCCAACTAATGTATGTTTATGTGGGTTATTTTGTTGGCGTGTGTGTGCGTCTATTCACTCTTTCACATAGTTTCGATGTCAGTAACGTATAATGACGTCAAAACTGTATATGTATTACTATTAAAAACAAATATTATGTAATTAATGAAAATACTATTACGTTATAATATGCTGATGCGTCAAAATAGTTATTTTTCAATTTTTTAGTAGTATATGCAATTAGATGAAGGTGTCGGTGGCTTGGTTTGGTATGTTGCCTTCTGATCTGGAGGGTGCAGGATAAAATCCCGCCACGTGCCAATGTCTTTTCCGATTTTCGAAAGTGTAAATTGACGTTTATCCAACTCTCTTACGGTAAAGGCAAACATCGTGAGAAAGCCTTCGCACGTCTACAAAGGAATTCAAAAGTTGTGCGTCAAGTAGGCTTATCCACACTGGCCCGCGTGGTAGACTACACACACCCTATACGGGTAGGGTTGTACGGTACCGTTTAGTGGGCTGCTGATGATGATAGGCTTCTACATTAATTTGGAGTAAATTATATGGGTACTTAATAAAAACAAACATATATTCTGAACATAATACACTCATGGTTTTCAATTTTGCAAATAAATTAAAATTATATCAACTATGTGCATTTTACTGAACATGTATTGCAAGTATATACAATAAAGTCGTTTTATTAGCCTGGGCTTGAAGTAGGGAATCTAATATCGGCCTAAGAGCCTGCCCTAATCTTCTAGACCCAGAATGATTTAACAAAGAATACAATCGGCGTTCTGGGCTGATGGCGTAGGGTATTCGCAACTGTAATAATGCTTTCCCGGCAATGTTCCCGAGAGAAAGATTAACACCATTAATTTGTTGGGACTCACAGTCTTTACCATTAAATATTGCCTACGTTTCTTTTGTATGTTATTTGAAGCTTGATCAACACGCAAAGATTTTCAAAGTTATTCATGGAATTTTCAAAGTAGAACCGATTGAATGTTTAAATGGAAAAATCTTTTACCTTTTTTAAATTCCTTTTTTAATATCTGATTCCTTCACAAGCTTTCTTCAAAAAGTATTGAAAAGTTATGGATTCACTACCATTGTAACTATTCTAAACATTGCTCACTCTAATGATTACAGGCTTTTGTTCAGGATTGTATCCAATATGGTATGTTAGTCTCAATTTTTTCTAATTTTTATGAGCATTTTATCATACACATGTATTTGGAAAATAAATCTACCACCACCGTTCATCAAATCACTGAAGGTATAATCGAGTCGTACTGTAAATCTACGATCAAGATTACATAACAATATAGTAACAGTTCAAGAAAGCTATTCCAAGTTCGCTTTACCATTAACTTTTTTTGCTATTATGTTATAATATTATATTGCCTTTCATTAATCTAAGTTTGATCTGAGTGAGTTACTAAACCACAACATACGAGGTTGTAAATCACTCACGCGATCGTGTCGTTAAACAAGATGTTAAATGTAAGCTTTAAGTTACTGTCACACCTGCATAAACTACTTAAGGGCAATCTCGTGAAAATGGACTCTAAAATGTTCAACAAAAGAAGGTTTGCAAACAAAAAATTAATAGATTTAAGGAATGATATTTTATATGCTTTCTCATGCTCTAGTTTGACTTAGGAATTTTTGAATAAATAGAAAAATTTCAACCCTAATTTGCCGTTGTTTTAGTGCAAGTTCGACTGGATGCAATAAGAGGGGCGATCAAAAGTAATGATAATTAATACGAGTATTATAAAACAAGCCTAGCATATAAATTTGGGGAGAAAGCGGCCCCGCACACGCCGGCACGCGAATAGGGACTGAGCTAACTACAGGGACACGAACATGGCCCCGGGCGGAATCTAGGTTGTTGATTTGTACAGTGTTGTTGTTTTTGCTATTTCGGCTGCCAATGCGGCGACCGTGGCAGGGTCGTCTGAATTGTCTAGCACGTCCTGTGGATGTCGACGTCTACGCGCGTGAGATGAATTATTATTATCTGCTGTTGTATAATCAGCAGAGGAGACAATAACGGGTTTGAATGCGCTACTGCCGAGTCGAAGAAGCGTTTGGACGCTAGGTACTGCGAAATTGTAGGGAGACGGGTACGGCTATCGCGAGAGTATAAGTGGTGACGATTGCATTCTTATCTATCGTGACTACACGGCCTGACCGTTAGGTGTAAACATTGATAATTTGTTGTGTGTTCCATTATTACACAGGACAAGCATTTGTGTGCATGAATATTTTTGTTTTAATTTGCCTTATTACGAGTAACATCTACGTATAAGAACGTCATCATCATCATCCTCATTACATACCTCCCGAGAAGACTCTTAATGATTTCTTGCTTATAAAATACATGTTAGCAGTTCAGGTCTTTCGTTATGTAGCTTAAACGCCCGTGAAGTAGGCTTATGTACCGAAAGCTGTACGATTATCCTAGTTTCATTCTCATGATATGTAGATAGACAACATTTTATAATGTATGTAAATCAATGGTTTGCAGCCGGTTATCTGTGTCCCCTCCTAACACAAACATTAGTTTAAGGTTATGGGTTGGATGAATTCCAATTATTCTGGAAAACATTCCATGCAATCCTGTTCGGGATCGGGTCGACAATAAACTTGATCGCAAATCAAAAGTTTCAAAGTGATTTATTTGTAAGTTAGTAAGGATTTGTAGTAAGTTTGTTCTGGATACGATTCCCAAGCACCCAGATATGTTAACAATCGTTTATAAAGGTTCTATGTACGTTTTGGATTTTTTAAGTTAAATATGCCAATACATCCAACTCATAAGTAACTTAGTCGTTGAACTTCAGAGACATTTAAAAAATGAATTCATTTGAAGTGTTGTTAAATAAACACATAACAACAGTTCAAAATTACAACGTGCAACCAATTTTATATTGTAGCTTTTTAAAGTTTAGTTTACTGGTAGGTTTGGTTAGACTTACATTATTATGTGAAAAAACGCGAGCATTGTATTAAGCTTGATGAGGATTCCGGAGGTCCAAAAGCCCCCTTCGCCTTGGGCAATGGAATCAATACATTTCCTTCTCCATTTCTAAAGGTCACGAGGTACCGTTAAAAATAAATCCTTAGATTAGAAACTTGAAGCTGATAGTCTGCCTATGTCAAAGTCAAATTTTTTTTATCAGATTAGCCTTACAAAAGCACTTATGAACGTCAAAAAGAATACAAAAATACAATAAAAAATACATTTCAAATACCAAAGTAATGCCTATACTATATAGTAGCCTATACTATATTTTAAGTGGAAATACGCTCTCTTCTTGAAGGACGCCAGGTCGTATCGCTCAGGGAATAAGTCAGATGGTAGCTGATTCCACAGTTTTGTCGTCCGAGGCAAGAAATTACGACAAAAACGTACTGTCGAGGACTTTCATTCATTTAGGTGGTGAGAATAAATTTTGAGTTTTGCTCGAAGTACGGTGGTGGAATGTTGCAGCTGGAATGAGTATTATAAGTAAAACTTTAAAATAAAATTCAATACAAAATTTCAATACAAGTTCAATACCTAATAATATAATCTTAGGTTTATAATAGCTATAAGCTAACTGCTTATACCTATTAGACATCCTGAAGACATTATATACATATTTTAGCAAGTCATCACCTTAGTAGGAATATTGGCTTCTTTTGTAGTTGGCGATATCTGATTCGAATTTCAAGGGACCGCCTAGAGAATTAACCACAATAGAAACTGTATCTAAATAATATAAGCACACCTAGGTAAATACTACAACTACATTTCCTGATTGCTAATTTTCTATCCGTTCCATTGGGAATAAAAGGGTAAGGTTTGTAATTGTGTTTCTATCTGCACTAGCAATTTAGCTCTATAATTGTATTTGTAGTTTGTACCCGAGAATATGCAATACAATACTACATACTGGACTCATTTATGGATGTGCAGGTAAATATTTCTGTATACTTTCTTACCCTTTGCTAATCTCACATATTATTAGTTACTTACGTAGTGGCTAGACGACGCTGTATGTCCATGTCTGTGGGTATAAGATTGTTTTAATAATAAAAATAAAATAAAATTCAATTATTTTCAGACCATGGTCCATAAATTGTTACTACGGAAATTACCATATAAACTATGTTGGTATCAACTTAATAATGAAAAATTAACTATTTCACTACTTTGAATGTATCACATGCAAAGTAGTGAAACGGACAAAAAAGGGGGAGTTCAGTCTCTCTGATAACATTTTTAGAAAACTGCCAGGCCCTTCCCGAATGCAGCGGTGTATGGAGTATGTCTTCTTTCTCATCACGCTTATGAGAAAGAAGACATACTCCAGATAGAAGTCATAAGTTCTAGCATCGGCAAACATGCCGGATGCACTGCAAAAGCGAGGAAGACCTAGTAGTACCCTGAAAATGTGCAGTGTGCTTACAACCTAGCTAATTCATTAAAATCTAGTCATTGGTTTCTTATTACACATTGTTCTGCTCATAAAAGTACCTCTTACCATAAGGCGAGCGTGCCTACTGGCTACGCATGAAATTAAATAAGAAGAAAGGGTTGCTGACACGATTATATGACCTTAATTTTATGAATATAATTTTATATTAGCAATGAAACTGACAGCCAATCTAATATTAAGTGGCACCTGTCACCTATAATAAAACAATTGTTTTCAAGAAGAGTATGTAGCGTGGTTGTTAACTTGCAACGTGATTTTTTGTATTATTATTTACTTTTAAATGGGTTTACGATTAAATGGCTTTAGTCTCGCCTGGTGGTAAGTTTTGACGAGGCTTAAATAGAAAATATCTATCCACTCTGGCCTCAAATCAAGGTTGTAAGTCTCCCTCCAAGGAGGAAGTTCCTCTACCTTGCGGTGGGTATCAGAAAACAGGCAGCAAATCGGCGAGTGTGTTCAAATGAGAAGTCAATCAAATGACATTTTTAATTTTATATTACTTATTATTTGTTAACAAGGTGGTGAACTCGGTACTGAGTCATCTAGGTTCATTTTAAATTTAAATTTTCTTTTCCGTTCTTATGTGCATGTTTGCTGTCAGCATTTTTAAAAATTGTGTCTATAAATAATATTCAATTAATAATTTTGTTTTCTGTACTTATCTGAATGATTAAGTTCTTATTCTGATGTAGCTTTTCAAATAAAAATAATAAACAAAGCCCACAATGGCTTTATATTAATTGGAAGCCTAAGATTTTATGGAACGTCTTGAAATCCTGAGTAAATGGTAATGGACAAATTGGTAAGCTCCATCACATTGGTTCGGTGATTTTAAATCATTTTCTGTAATTGGTAGACTTATTTAGTTATCAAACGAATAGGTAAATTTCTAAGAAAAGTTATGCTACATCGGCACTTTATTCCATTGAAATTGAATTGTAATATATTTTATATTGACCTACTCAATATCAAGATTTAATTAAGTAATTTAAAAATCTATGTTGTTCGTAAAGTACAAAACTAAACTATGCTTATCTTTTTTTGGCGATTTGGGCATTAACTTCCCATAACAAGGTGTTGGCAAGATATTTGGCAGGATACACCAAAGGAAGGTTAATACATCTTGGATTCCGATTCTGGCCGTTTCATCGCTTATATGGCAATATTTTTGTGCTTTAAAAACAGGAAAATACAGGCGAGTGGCCGAAAAATAATATTTACACAAAAGTCTATTAGTAAATAAATCCACTAAATGACATTTCTCATGCTATTCACGTATTAAATGAAAGAGAGAAATAAAAGAAAAAAAAGAATAAATTATTTCACCACAAAATTCCACAATGACATACAAGAATATATACATTGTATATGTAAAAAGAGAAAAAAAAATGTAAGAAGGTACAAAAAAAAACTAAAATTTTGTGGTCAAATGGGCCCTGTCTCAGCTTGTGCATATTATATATGCAAGTGGGACGTGTCCTTATAATAACGATTTTAACTTTAACGATTGATCTTAGAAATAACGAAGTCAAAGCTACAGTTCTATATGTTCTAAATGAACCCTACAGACTTTAGCCTCATACTTTCGTGACTTGGTGGTCGTTTGCTTTTGTGATGTTGTCTCAACATTCGAAGTAAAGTTTGTTTGTTAGACTAAGCAAACATTTTGTTCAGCCTCCAAGCAAACCGTAAACAAAACAACACATGTGGGTTACCACGAACGCGAGCAAACTTTCAACTAATTTATTGGTTTATCAAAACAATGATGTGCAAATATATGCAAAGCAGTTTTCACGATTCCTTAAACGTAATTTTAATATGTAGAATCGAATCAAGGTAACACGTACAAGTAGCGCAGACCAAATTGAAAGAAATAAAAAAGGAGCAAAAGTTAACACTGCAGGCTTCTTTAATATCATGGTAATGAAGAGGTTCGGTAATAAATTGCATATTGATACACAACTATCATCCTTAAACAGTCATCATCATCAGCTCTTTATTCGTCCCCACCGAGGGGAACAAGTCTACCCGTAAAGGGTGTATAGGTCTTATTCATCCACGCGGGCCCAGTGCGGATTGGCCGACTTTACACACAACCTTTCAATTTCTTCGTAGGCGTGTGCAGGTTTCCTTACGATGTTTTCCTTCGCCGGAAGAGCGTCGGATTAACGTACATATAATTTCGAAAATATATTTGCAAGTGGCAGAATTTGAACCTGCACCCTCCAGGTCGGAAGGCAACAGCCCACACAAATGAGCCACTGAGGCTCTGTAGTCTGCGACTTTAAACAGTAGCGGGAGCCAAAACATCTTAACAGAAAAACATGGCAGTTTATTTTAATTTCCAATACATTAAAGCTCTTTGAATTCAATCATCAAAAAACCTTGAGGAGTCCCAAATTCTCTTTTGACATGAAAGTAAAGCAAAATGACTTATAAACCATTGGTGTTTATTTTTCCTGTAACCTATAAATAAATAACGAGTGCTCTTTAATACCTTATAAAGGTCTTGTTGCTTGTCATATATAATGTCGTTTTTGTCTCGAATAATCGACAAATAAACTGGAACCTTCTTTCTCACATCAATAAATGTCTGTATTAAAGGTATATATAAAAGAATTCAGGTCAACACTATCTTTGTAACCTAGATAGGTAATGTTTGTCACACTGTTGCTTTAAGAAATAATAAAATCGAAACCATTTACAAGGAAACCTATCACAGATTGCTTAAAAATAGAGCAGACATGACATTCACATGAGTGTGTATCGAATATGAGAATGGTTTACTTAACCATACTTGGTGGTCAAACATTCAATATTCAAGTTGGCTGGAAAAAAGCAAATGTTATGTAAAAAAATATACTTTTACCATCAAGTGGCACTTAGTTTAGGAACACATGATTTTGTGATTTATACATACGATTGTGTAGGTACCTTTAAGGTGATAGAACAGTAAATTGTAGAAAAATCTAGAGGGTATATTATTTTCATTTTCAGAATATGCTCCTTGTGAAGCGAACGCAATTTGACTGGAAAACTCAAGTGCAATTGGAATCGTCAAAATTCAATTCAATAGCAACGACAATTCAGATCCAAATCGAATGTCATTTACATTTTGCGATTCATGCTCTTTTCTACACAACCCTTTGTTCGTTATAGCTTTGTTATATCAAGGCAAAATCAATAGAAATCTGTATTAAAGCTATATAATTGTACTTTACACTGTGAAGGTTAAGTTAGTAACTTTAATAAGTTACGGGTACACAGCAATTAATTAAATAGCAAAGGGTTAATTGAACAGCTTTAATATATTGAATTGGTTTCCTTTATTGATACAAACTGAATAATATGTCACATTTGCTTAAATAATGCAATTACAATGTTCATAACAATAATGATGAAGCGAACCTTACATTTGATGTTAGCTTTTATAACTGGCAATATACATTATGTAGACCCCTGTCGGTATCGAAAGTAATTACTGAGCTTTCAATATAAATGGAATGATTTAGTCCATAATAAAGCCGCAAGATGGCACTTTTAGCTGTTTTAATACAGAAATGCGTAGCAAGATGGCATCACCGTTAAAAGGAAAAGTGCACCGAATATAAAAGAAACATGACGAGAATAGATATGAGATAAGTTTTATTGCACTAAACCAATTTACAATATGATCCTTTGTTGTTATGGTGAATGTCAAATTACATTCACATCGCCATCGTAGCACCAACTAACGCCAATTATAGCAAGACTTGAAAATGGATAAATATACATAAATGTACGTTTGCATATATATATTTTTTAAATAAATATTCACTGAAATACACACAGCGCCATCTAGTCCCAAGTTAGGCGTGAAGCCTATATTTGGGTACTAAACAACGGAAAAAACATACTTATATACATTTATTTGTAAATATATACATATAAAACACCCAGACCACTATAAACAGTTCATGCACACAAATGTTTGTACTGCCCGGGGATCGAACCCGGAACCCTGAGTTTCGTAGCTGACGTCTCAACCGCAACACCAAATGGGTCGCATAATAGGTACTTTCTTGTTTTGGACTGTCGCAGCACCGATGTCCATTGGAGCAGACGAATTTTGAAATGGAAACCGCATCTTGGTAAGCGTAGCGTTGAGCGTCCGATGACACGATCAATCGATGATTAGCGAACGGTCACGATAAAAGCTGTACGGAAGGTAAGAAACAACCAACCAAAAAATATTATTCCTTAATCACGAATTTGGTCTGGATAAACATGGAAAAAGCTAAAATAAATAATAAGTTGTTTCAAAATTTTTCTGTCACTAGTAAACCATTATAAACCATCAGATCCCAGATGTTACTCTAAAAATCAATAAGTGGAGTCGAACACGATGATTATTTTTGAAGAAATATCACCGTAAATTAAAAACCATGTTGTGATTATTTTAAAACATAATAATGTCAATTCAATAACCTATTCAATAACTATAAAAATACAAAAAATAAATAAATAGAAATTCATTGATGTACACTTTAGGTGGGATGTTGCTGGCATAACCAGGATGCTGATGACGCGCATGCCATATTTTATTTGGTGTGCTCTCTATTATTTTATGCTGAACCAGCTTTTTATAAGACTGATATATTTTGACTTCTTTTCCCTGGCTGTAAACCAAAATAAAATAATTTTAATTTAAGTCCAACTTTATAAAATATTGGCTGTTCTGGTAAAAGCAAATAAAGGCTCTTCATATTTGGAATTCCGTAGCCAAATGGCAAAAAAATCGGAACCATTATATATTCGACATGTTTGTGTCCGTCCGTATGTCACATCCTTTTTCTCAAAAATCTATTAGCACTCAGTGTAGTGTTCAAACTTGTAAGTATAATTATTATGTAATGCGAAGAATCCCCGGGTTACGAAAGGCTGCCTCAAAAACCTGATATTGGCTACGTATAATGGACGCACGATACGGCTGGACCATCACCTCTCCGAATTAGAAGAGCTAAGTCATATTAACTGGAGCATACTGGGGTTATCTGAAGTCCGAAGAGAGGGGAGGACACGATGACCCTGGACTCCGGAAACTTGCTCTACTTCCGAGAAGGTGATAGGGTTTCCCAGGGTGGTGTCGGTTTTCTGGTTCACAAGTCCCTTGTCAGCAACGTTGTGGAAATCAGTAGTGTGTCGAACCGGGTAGCGTACCTTGTACTTAAACTCACCGACAGGTACTCCCTGAAGGTGGTACAGGTATATGCGCCGACCTCGTCACACTCTGACGAAGAGGTTGAAGCCGTGTATGAGGATATCTCCAGAGCCATACATGGCACAACTTCGACCTTCTACAATGTTGTTATGGGGGACTTCAACGCTAAAGTGGGAGTACAAGAACGCGGCGAATCGAAAATCGGACTTCATGGATTGGGGCGCAGGAATCACAGGGGGCAGATGCTGGTCAACTTCCTCGAAATGGAGGGGCTCTTCTTGATGAATTCTTTCTTTAAGAAGAAGCCTCAGAGAAGATGGACCTGGCAGAGCCCGAACACTGTGACAAGGAACGAGATAGATTTTATTATGGCGGATAAGCGACATATATTTAAAGATGTCTCAGTGGTCAACAGGTTTAAAACCGGTAGTGATCACCGACTTGTCCGAGGCACTTTGAATATATGTTTTCAGGCTGAACGGTCTCGCTTAATAAAATCTACTCTCAGACCTACGCCGCTCCAAATACACTATGGGTCCGAACAGTTCCAATTGGAACTTCAAAATCGATTCGACTCGCTGGAAACCACTGGCGACGTGGACGAGATAACCGACAACGTGGTGAAGGCGGTGTGTACACTGGGTCGCAGGCATTTCCCGCCGATGAAACGAGCTAAGTCGTCCAAACTTTCTCCCGAAACCCTGGATTTGATGAGGCTGAGACGCGAGATGCCATCTGCTGCTGTTGCTTCGCCAGAATATCAGGCTCTCTCCAAGCGGATACGAAAACTCGTTCGCAGGGACCTCCGCTGTTTCAATACAAGGTTCATTAAGGACCTTATTGAACAGAACAGGGGGCCCAAAGTTTTCCAAAAACCACTTGGGAAGAGCCATCTGGTTAAGCTTAAGACAGCAGATGGGCAATTACTTGCGACTCGCCCACAGATCCTGGAAGAGGTTGAGAAATTCTATGGACGACTGTTTTTCATCGAGCGCTCATCAGCCACAGACCGAGGACACCGAAGATCCACGTGCCCCACTAAGGCGCCATTATACGCAGGATATCCCGGATGTTGACGTTAGCGAGATTAGTGCAGCACTGGAGCAACTCAGGAATGGGAGGGCCCCGGGGGATGACGGTATTACGACAGAGCTCCTAAAAGCCGGTGGACAGCCCGTCCTTAGGGCATTAGTTGAGCTCTTTAATGCCGTCATTCACCAAGGAACTACACCAGAGGCGTGGTCCAGAAGCGTTGTCGTCTTATTCTTCAAGAAGGGTGACAAAACTCTCTTGAAGAATTACAGACCGATAGCGCTTCTGAGCCACGTCTATAAGTTGTTTTCCAGAGTTGTAGCGAACCGTCTCGCCATTAGACTTGACGAATTCCAACCACCGGAGCAGGCTGGGTTTCGAAAAGGCTACAGCACCGTGGACCACATCCATACTGTTCGGCAGCTTATACAGAAGACCGAAGAGTATAACCAGCCGCTGTGTATGGCATTTGTGGACTACGAGAAAGCCTTCGACTCCGTCGAAACCTGGGCTGTTCTGGAGGCTCTGCAGCGATGCGGTATCGACTGGCGATATATCGAGGTGATGAAGTGTCTCTCCAACGCAGCGACGATGACCGTTCAGATCCAAGACCAGCGGACAAGACCCATCCAATTGCGTCGTGGTGTGAGACAGGGAGATGTAATGTTCACAAACGCATTGGAGGATGTCTTCAAGACCCTGGACTGGTCTGAACGAGGCGTCAACGTCAATGGAGAGTATATTTCTCATCTTCGTTTTGCTGACGATATCGTCATCGTGGCAGAGTCATCGGAAGAGCTTGCGGAGATGCTGAACAGCCTAATGAATCTTCCCGACGAGTTGGGCTTGGCATGAATTTGGACAAGACGAAAGTCATGTTCAACAGTCGTGTCATGCCACAACCGATATGCGTCGATGGCGTCCGTCTCGAGGTTGTGCAGGAGTATATCTACCTGGGCCAAACCATCCAACTTGGCCGGCATAACTTCGAGAAGGAGGCTAGTAGGAGGGTTCAGTTGGGCTGGGCGGCATTCGGTAAGCTACGTCATGTCTTAACGTCAACTATTCCGCAATGCTTAAAGACGAAAGTCTTTGAGCAATGCGTCCTACCCGTGCTAACATACGCAGCTGAGACATGGACACTGACTGCGGGATTGGTTCACAAGTTCAAAGTCACTCAACGCGCAATGGAGCGAGCTATGCTTGGAGTCTCTCTTAGGGATAAGATCAGAAATGATTTAATCCGCAAGAGAACTAAAGTTACCGACATAGCCCGCCGGATCAGCAAGTTGAAGTGGCAGTGGGCTGGTCACGTATGTCGTAGAACCGATGGCCGTTGGAGCAGACGAGTTCTGGAGTGGAGACCGCGTCTTGGCAAGCGTAGCGTAGGACGCCCTCCGGCCCGATGGACCGACGACTTGCGGAAGGTCGCTGGTGGGAGCTGGATGAAAAGCGGAGGACCGGGATATCTGGCGCAAAATGGGGGAGACCTATGTCCAGCAGTGGACTGCGATAGGTTGAAGAGAGACTTAGTCTTTAAAAGGATGTTTTTGAAAAAAAAAAATGTTCTAGGAATTTGTTAAGTGTTATCTCATTTAACGTATAAATTAGATTATATACTGAAAAGTATTGCGCAATTTGCGCTATATTTTGAGTTTGCACAGATAAAAGCAATAAGTATTATGAAAATTGCTGCCTAAGTAAAAAGCAAGCTACATTCCGATTCGAGAAATAAGCAGCTTATGAATATTGTTTCATTTAAACTTTTTAAATAACAAACAGCACTTGTTTTCTATAGGATTGAGCTCCATTATGAATGCTGGATATACGAACTTTAAGATAATTATGCAATGGTATTTTGAATACAGTCATCAATATTGCATTTGCATTTATTATATTATTGAGGGGAACCTATGACGCTGCATTCAAAATAGCCACCAGCTATACAAAAAATATAAAAGATCTCCCGAAAATGAAACTTATAATCCTAAAAAAGCGAAAAGAGAATATGACTCGTACGAACGTAATAAGACCAAAATAACACAAAACTTATGGATAACATCTAAAGGCCAATCATCTTCACTCACTGACAACACGGTCAATCTTTTAAATTTTATAAATGGGTTATTTGTGAATATCGCTAATGATTTAGCTCAAAATACCCAAGGCTAAATTCAGTTATCCTCTGCCGTTTTTCAATATTCATCTTCTTTGTGCTTTCTGATACTGATGCGGAATGATGCTGATGAATTTTTCACACTAGCATCAAACAGTTATTTACAGTCATATCTTAATCCGCGGTGGAGCCTGATGACTTGTACAACAGGTATTTAAATAAATTTTACAGGCATTACATAAACTACAAATAACTTTTACACGTTTCTATGTAAAAAAATGTTTATTACAAAGCAGTTGTATGTGATGAGAAAATAATCTGATTTATTTATTTAAATCTATTTATATAATATCTAAATTTTTTTTAGGTCTTGTTATACTAATGCTTTAAAAGATATAAGTAGTAGTATACAATGGAATCACTTTATCCCCACACCATAACACTGATCGTCACGTACAGGCGATTGCAATGCAAGCCTTGCATAGCATCAGCCTTAGAAGCTTTCAACTCACAAGCACAAAAAATTATGTCCTATTTTCTAAACTAGAATATTTTTCAGTACAACTGAATACGTTCTTTTTATGCTAATTTATGCCACTTCTTGTAGCCTTTTTATGTAAGCTTCTGTAATGCCTCGAGCACTACACGGAGCTTGACAAGAATTATTGTAAAGATGATAAAAAATGCTGCTCTCTGAAATGTAGAACTTTATTCTAGTTTTGTTCTCATTACTACGAGTTACTTCAATATTTTCTTACTTCTTAATTTGTATGATTGTTCATCATAGAATAAAGTCAATTTTCTATAACTAGTCTCTTTATCTATACTTAGAAGAAAAATAATATAATTTGTTCATGTTATTATTTTAGGAGGTTACAATTAAATTTGTCATAATCATATTCCCTTCCAATTTCATTTTATAAAAATATGTAAAAAAATGTTCTCACTGTGAATGCTATAAAGTCCGCGTATAACTATTTGTGGAAAACATAATTTATAAAAAAACAAGATGGCAAAATATCCTGACCTTGATCGAACAACCCAAATGCAATTGTAATAATATAAGCATGTGAAAATCACGAAGCGTTTCGGAAAGTTTGTGAGCAAACAACAGACTAATTGAAAGACACGACACAGGCATCTGTTAAAGTCTCAGACCGTCACATGTGGGCGCGTATAAACAATTGTGGTGATTCCATACTCTTCAGTTATAATTTAGATACGAGTACATTAATAAAGTGTTTTGTATCTTAAACAATGTCCATACAGCTTTTTAATTAATAATCCCAGAAAGAAAGTAAAGTCCACTATTGTAGAAAGGTCTCTTCCCACGATTTTCAACAAAAGGGGACTTTGGCCCGTCACTTGCCGCACTGGCGAGTAGTTCACAATTCGACAGGGTGCATCATATGTATTGAGTTAAGCTTGGTCCCCAAATACGGGCACCCTTTATACCCTTGATATAATTTAATATGACAATTTAACACTGTGTGTCATGAAGAGCGGTGAATCTGTTATCAGTTTTCCGTTTCTTTAAAGCAGCGATAATATCAAATGTTTATAGAAATCAATCGGTTCATTCTAATAGACGGAATTAATAAGCTTCGGGTTAATAAAATGTCTCAGCTGCGTATGTTTGAGACTGAAGAATGGACACTGACTGCGAGATTGGTTCACAAGTTCTAAGTCACTCAACGCGCAATGGAGCGAGCTATGCTCGGGTCTCTCTTGGGTAGGATAAGATCAGAAATGATTTAATCCGTAAGAGAATTAAAGTTACCGTCATAACCCGCCGCATCAGCAAGTTGAAGTGGCAGTGCCCTCTGGCCCGATGGACCGACGACTTGCGAAAGGTCGCTGGCGGAGCTGGATGAGAAAAGCGGAGACCGGATATCTGGAGTAAAAGGGGGAGACCTATGTCCAGCAGTGGGCTGCGATAGGTTGAATAGATATTTAAAAAAAAATCTTTCTTTTGTTTCCAGGCCGGAGAATTACAGTACTTTCCGCTTTAGACTCTGACGCTGATTATTAACTAGTTCAGCATTTGGTTCGGTTTTAAGTGACTAAGTGGCAATCATTTTGAAGCAGTAATTTCGAAAGTGGGACCATAGTACGGTTGCTAGCTTGTTTTCGTGCCAGAAGTTTTAACCTTCTTTGCGTCCTGTCATCATCACCTGTACCGTGTAGTCATCGAAAAAACAGTTTCTGTATATATTGCTCTATATAATATTCAGATCTTTCATGTTATTATAACCAACCTTATTTGTATGTCATAATGATTGTTTGGGTAGAAATCTTTACTGTATATTAAGATGGCTAGGCTAGCATAAAATTAATATTGACTCTGTGTAGGTTTTGACTAGCTGTTCCCCGCCCTATTACCCGCGTTATTAGATATTCTTCCGCAGTTACATTAAAACGTAACTTAAAGTTAAAATAGCTTCATTACATTGCCTTATTTTTCCAATACAGCTACACCAAATAAATGGTAGAAGATAACATATGCAGACGACACACGGCCATTTTTAGGTATGTACGATCTCTCTTTGGTGAAACTATTGATTCGAGTTGCATCTGGTGATTGAATTATAAAAAGCTTGTTTTTTCAGCAGGGTTGGCATAGATTTCAAAATGATGATAAGAGGAAAAATAAATCTATAATCTTTGGTAAGTGTGGTATTACTATAATAATGATGTCTAGTTATAACGAGTAAAATTTTAAGACGTAATGTTGATGGATCAATCATAAATTATGTTTTCCAATTGAAAGTGGAACCTAAACTGTGTAACAAGCACTGAGATTTGTAGCGGGGCATATCGATCTGTAATTAATTATAACTTCCCTTTTAGAAGTTCGTTGATTGCAACTTGGCTTCGATTAAATAATACTGTCAGCTCTTTATTGATAGCGTCTAGCGTACTGTTTAGAATATAATTCAGATGTTTTGTTTATAAATGGGTAGCATTATACATTTTAACAATGGTTCTATAATATACATTTATTTAGGGCGCCTTACTCTTACAAATTCCATGCTATTGAAAAACCCCCAGGCAAGACCTCTTGGCTCTTTTAAATTCTTTTCATGAACAAATTTTGGTGATAATTGAGTGTTGGGTGTGTTGAACGCATAAACAGCAAATGACGGGTATTTTGTCGCCAGAGAAGCTGTAAATATAATTTTTGATGCTTGACTATTTATAGTTTTAGCATTGTACTTTTACTATTTCTAACATAAATAAAACGTTCATACCTTGATAAGCATCTACTAAAAAAAATTGCAAACTTAGGGGTCGTTATTTTCAAGCGGCTTATTGCGAGAGCTTCGATTAAGAATTTATCACTCGCAAATGAGATTGACCTGGTTCCATAATAATTGCTGTGAACTAAGTAATAATGTTAGGTATTAATCAATAATAATAAACCCATTGATCAGATACTCCTAAGCTCCAAATTGATTGGTGGTTGAACCGTGTTTAATACTTACCTACCTCACTCATGTGATTTTAAACATATCCGCTATTAATATTACATTAATACACGTTCACTATTTGATCAGTTTGCTACTGTAATATACAGTTACTAATTACCAGCTAATATCATGTTTCGTTTTCGATAATTACAGCTGGTGAGAGAGTTATTTGAATATGATTGATTATGAGTAGGGTATGCAAATGAGTGTCATAATCGCAAAAATAATAATAATGTACATTTTTGTCAAATTGAGTTGGTGTTGACTGACAGCAGATCGCTATGTTTCAAATCTGTAGAAGACATGGGCGAAAAATGGGAATCATTTGGCGATTTTCCAGTTTGTCTGAACGCACAGGTATGCACTGCTTATTTGCATATATGGACGCACGCCACTGTTTGTATTGATCTGTGTGTTTATCTGTTTTAAATACTTCAAACATCTTTGATGTTACAGAGCCACTGCAAATATTCTATTTGAAATATACAAGTAGTAACACAAAAAGTACGTTGCGAACTCTATTTAAGTACACTTGTGTGAACATAACTAATGGCTTGCAAGCTTTAACTACGCATCGAGAACATTTAATTAAATTGTTTCAATGGGCCATTAGCTGCAAATTGATACCCGAAGAAGAACTTAAACTGTACATTTGAGAAAATACAAACTGTTAGACTCTATTCAAGCGTGTTGGCAAATTTGTACTTTAATTTTCATTCAATTAAAACGATACAGTAATAAGGCACTTCAATGTCAATTTGAAATGGTGTCTTTTTTATGACTTTTCAAGGAGGGGTTTCATGCCTCGCTTCAAATTTAATGGTGTTCAAAAACAGTATATTATTTACCTACGTATAAGAATTTGTTCATTTACGAATCGATGCATTACAAATATGTAATTATTGTTCCTTAAAAAATCATTATTAGTCCATGAATAGTTAAGTTCAAAAATACTAAAAACCTCATTTGGTCTGTATAGAAAAGAGTGAAAGAAAGAAAATTGGCTATTCGGTGTACCAAATTGACATAACAGTAGTTATACGGTGAAATAAGGCACCGAAAAGGCATGTACTGTGCATGGTGTATTTTATCAAATTCAATAGAACTTAACGAAAAAGCTCTGTAAAATTGTGAAATCAGTAAAATATGTTCCCTTATTTACATTTTAGTTATTTTAAAATATGTTAGGATTTCAAAGACGCATCTTATAAAAAAAAAAAATTATTTTTGGCGGAATATTATTCTCAAAATAATTTCTTATACTCAATCCTAGAAACCACTTTATGTTTACGTGACAAATTAAGTAGTACCAATAATCCAAATCCTCAATGCGTCAAGACTTTCATTAGAGGGTTAAGGTAAAAGTCACTCAATGGGCGAGGAAGCGAGCAATGATTGAAGGTTTTTCGGGGATACAATCAGAAATATTGTACTTCATGAAAATTATCGACATAGCTTACCCGATAAAGTGGGAAAAGTCAAGATCATTATGTCATAAAACCGATGGCCGTTGGAGCAGACAATTTTTAAGAAGCCATCATAACGTCCGACATCCAGACTAATAGACATGGATGCTGTGGAACCGAAGAACCGGTATAATATGCAAAATGGGTGCCACTATATTAGTAGTCCCCTTGTACCAATGATGTAAAAAAGTATGGATTCGTGTGTATATGCTCACAAAACAATCGAAAAAAGTGTTCCGAATGCATTGACAGCACACATACACATATTTCGAATGAGCGTACATTTACCAAAACAAAAGAGTACAAACTATACTCTCTTCAGCGTTTCGTTTTTGAGGTACGGATGACGTATCTACCTTTATATATACAGAATATCATTGCCTTGTACTGTAATTTTCTAACTGGTTAACGAGAGCGAGAAAAACTATTTTAAACATATAAACATAATATATATAGAAGCAGTTTACATGTAAATATGAAATTTGGCTTAAAATAATGAACTGAGTAATTTCAAAGTCTACGGGGCTAATGACGAAGTAAACATTGCCTAATTAACATTTAGGGAAACGCGTATATCATTTTCGTTAATAGTCCAAACGTAAATATGGAGACGATGTGAAAATGACACGTACTAACAAAGTTAAGATGATTAATAAGGGTACCGTTAATTACTTTTAGGCAATATGACACGGTGCCAGTCAGATAGAGCCGCTATAATGGAATAAATTATGGTTGCCTTTCTATCGAGCGTGGTACATCAAACGACCTTTGTGTCGTGCAATTTATACTTTAATTGTTGTAAGTAACCGATTACTTTTACTCAATAATTCATGTCGTCAAATACCATACAATACACTACCATATGATTTATTTAGATACGACTCAGTGTATTATTAAATGTCATTGGTAAGCTGAATAAGCAAAAGGCTAGGTGAATCTTAATCGGCCCCTTTATAGACAACATTTTCAACTCACTGAAACCTTGAAATTAATCAATCAATTAACCCTCCTATAACTTCTAAATACGTTTCAATAGGACCCAAATAAGTAACTACTGACTGATACCACATACTTACTGTACTGCTACTACGTGATAGTCTCAATACTGGTTGGTACCACAGTAGTGCCAGATATCGTCACGTGAAACAGGAGTGTTATGCATTTTTGTGTTTCGGAACAGGCACTATAGCTAGTAAAATTACCGGGTAGAAGAGACCTAACATCTGTTTTTTTTTCTGGTGTCAGGCGCAGTGCTGCATTGACGGATAATAATAACTGTCTATCAGTTGTTGGTCTCCTTCAATGCCGCTCTGTCATGGTTAGGCGTATCACTTACCATCGTGTGAGCGTCTTGACCGTCCTGTACACTTTAACTTGAAAACTGCCCGAAAATAGAACAACTAATTAGAGACCTGTATCATAGGTACCAGTGTTGGAAGCTTATAGAACAAGGACTAGTGAGAATCTTTGTTGATCTGGATGTCTGTCGCAAATTGGCAGTGAACGACAACGTTGAAACTGAGTACGTACGAAACAGAATCGTGAGCTCTTGTAGAGATCAAAATAGAGTATCAGGCTTCTCAAATATAACACAAAATCCGTCGTCTAATCAATCATAGTTACACACACATGCTTCCCTGTCAAAGGTTTGTTGGTCCAATATCACTGGATTAGGTTAATGCTTAGCAACTAGTTTAGCGAATCTAAATAATTTCCTCACGAAACACGTTACTATCAGGAATAATTCCAATAGAGTTTTATATGATCCATGCTGAGCTGCTTCTAAATGAGTCATGAATATGATGTGTTAGTTATTAGTTTGCTGGTAATACTGTAAATCTGAATTAAACATGTGGATCGCCATTCCTCTTTGGACTTCCTAAGATGTAGCCTTACTATTACATTTATACTGTACAAGATCAGAAATTTAAAGATTTTTTAATATTTATTAAGGGTGTTATAAAGCTTTCTTAACATCACTATATCTAAGCAAGCTAAAGTAACAAATTTTCAACCAAAATCCAATAACACAACAAACCCTAAGTAGTACTGGCAACTGATCTTGATTATCTCAAAGGTTATATAACATAATAACTACCTCTTAGGTGCTAAGACGAGAACTCTAAACAATTAGGTTCCAGCGTAGATTGAAAATGTTTACCCTGCTATCTGGATAATTCAATTCTCATATGATCAAGAGTCACTTGTCTGACCAGGATCCATTAGTCTTTCAGAAATCTTCGCTTTAAAGCAATGCCGTTATTGAAACGATGTTGCGCTTGAACAAATGTAAGCACCAAATTTTTTGGGCACTTTTTATGTATCAAGCTATCGCAAAAATATCCATATTTACTTTAATAATATCATTACCTGGTAAATTTGAGAATGATAAACAGAATTACATTTTAACATAATAATATATCCATTTACATCATTGTCACGTTAATTGATACATTTAGTTGAGATATATATCTTATAAACTTTCTGCTCACATTCACCATCACGCGTAACATTATTTTAAACTCGATTAAGATGAGGTCACCGCGGTACGCACAAAATTTGTTTATTGTTTATCTCAGCACACAATGGAAAAAACATTTCATGACTAAGTATTAGTTTTAAATCTTTATTGCTTTATACAAAAAGACTACGCAAAATGACAATTTATTATTTTGTAACTGAATGGATGTTAATCTGAAATAAATTATTATTATGTTTCGAAATCCTTAGATTCACGGGCCAAATAGTGGCCCGTCCTTTGGAAGGCAGTGTGGCCGAAGCCACAACACAGAGCCTTTTTCGAATGTTCAATCTTGTATGTGTTACACGTGGCGGATGCCATCACAGAATGCACAATATGATACAACCCATGATGACCCCCGCCAGGTGTAAAGACTATTGTAAATATATGGAAACTTCGATACTGGCTATGGAATTGGGTTTGTGGACAATATCTGGGCTATGGGGGAGACTACGACGCCTGTCATTAAACTAGTCTCACAGTAAAAAAGAGACAGGCGTGACTCGCCGCGCTAGATGGCCCCTAATGGTCGCCTGCAGTGGGCGACAGAGGGGCAACAGGGCGCTCGCAGCTAGGTGTCGAGAGGTGCGCACCGATTTCACCATCGCGATTAACTACGCAAGTCACTCGGAGCGGAGTTTCCTCGCATTACGCCATTAACATTCCACCTCCGAGCATATAGCTCTAGCGACTCACTATTATTATTATGCTTATTTAATTACCTACGAGTATAGCGGCTTCGTGTTTCGACGCAAAATAAGTACTGTTTATTCCCCTGAATTAAAATTAGCGACCTTTGGCCACAATTCAATAATACTAAGGTTTCATAAAAATAAAAACACTGAGTTTGATCTTCATTTTATAAATATCAATGTTAATTTATCACTAAGACAGCTAGACAAAATGAAAATCTAATTATTCTGAGTCTATAAAGTGATATTCAAAGGGTAGTAACGCTAGAATAATACACAATCCTTCTCATACTTGTATAAATTCAATTAAAAACGGCGGACGTTTCTATGCTAGAACAAGTTCTAGGTTTAACTTTTGCGATGGTGCTTAACTTATATAATTGCTCAATAGCGCGAAACTCTTGCTCTTAACATCAAACGATCCACAGCATTAGCTTTCAATGCCTGTAATATCGCCAACCAAAATACAATTACCTAACAAAGTCGTTGTTACTGTATTATGTTTTCGTTCTATCACCCTTTGAATGCTCTGAGTTTAAATATAATATATTCCTCTACATGTTCATGTAGAGGAATCTAGACTAATTACGTTTCATTTATTTTTAATTATGAGCTTTATGACATCATGTTCTTGGCGAAACGCTAGGTATTCTTATTTTGAAATATTTTAAGGAGCACAATATTTGAAATATACTATACATATACAACATATACAATTATCTTTTTTACCTGTACATTGCAATATATACATATTCATTTGGTAGAAACTTTAGAGCGTCGGCGGCTAAATAATATTGCCTTCCGATCGGGAGGGCGAAGGTTCAAGATTATTCCGTATTGAGTGAAAAAAAATACGAAACGGTACTCATAAAGGTTTTGCAATTCTACTTTTACTACAGCTCTCATTTTCATTACTTTTTTTTCTTTGTCACTGAATAACCGGGTAGACTCGCAGTGCCAAACATCGTCCCGTGAAAAAGAAGTGTTTTGCACTTCTGTGTTTCGAGATGAGGGCAGTGTAGCTAGTAAAATTACCTAATATCTGTTGTTTCGAGTGTCGCTCGCAGTGCCGCATTGGTGGAGAATAATAACTGTTTATCAGTTGTTCTGTCAATTAATGCTGTCTCTTATGGCCAAGCGCTTCATTTACCATCAGGTGAGCGTCCCGATCGTCCTGTATACTTTACTACATAAAAAAAATATTAACGTTCGATATAATATTTTTATTTTATGGGCGGGACGTAAATACGAAATTGGAAAATGAAGTTTATCAACTTTTTATGTTCTCTAGTGATATGAACCGGAAGCTCAGATTATGGAGACATTATTGGTTATAAGGAAACACAAAGTAACATTAATTACAAAATGTTACAACGTAGAAGGTGATAAATGTATATAAGTTTGTTTATCCATTGTGTAGTATCCATATTACAAGCTAAATGCTCAGTTTGGGACTAGATGGCGCTGTAAACTATTAAAACATACAAATTAATTTCTTTTGTGTCGTATTTTAAAATATAAATCAATTAAGCACATACAAATATGTTACCTTTCTTGCACTAGATAGCCTGTTATAATTGCACATACCACTTAATTTAAATACCCAAGCATATTAAAATAACATGAGTATGTCAATAATTTGTTTTGGTTTTATTTTATTATCGGTTTTTAATTTTATTTGATTTTACAATGAAAACGTGCCTTATTAATATTTACTGATGGATTTTTTGGCTCAATTTGAATTAAGCTTACACAAACTGCCTTATCTTACTAATAAGGTATTTAAATAGTACAAACGCAAATATTATAATTGTATGATTCGAGTGTCAAGCAACTTATATTTCTAAATTCTGTAACTATAACTTACGTATTTTTGTATTCAAAGTATTTTTGTATTTTCTTAGGAACGAGAATATTAAATTAAGACGTCAAACTTATCGGCCCAGTAAAATGTTACTACAAATTTTTAATAACCCTTACCTACATCTTGTTATCTCGGAATACAATTACTTATTAATTCTCCTTGAAAAGAACCTCGTAATATTGAGCAATGTATAAATATTTGAGCGAGCCGTTAAACAAACTTTTAACTAATTATTAGGTTAGCTAAGCTCAGAGCGTTCATAGAGAAACAGATAAGGGTAATCACCGGTATTATAAAAACCGACAAGCACCAGAAAAGATTGAAAATTCACTTAACCCTGAATTACTTACTATAGTCTTAACTGTTTTACTATAATAAAAAGGCAGGCGCGTGACTGCACTAATTTTCAAAATCTTACTGCTCATTAGTCTTATAAAAAAATTGTTTAACAATAGTTTGATATTAAATATGACACTTCGTTTTAATTTATATCTTTGCACTATAAATTTTATTTCTGTAATTTGTATTAGGTATACATAAGCTTACGTATAACTTGTAATCATGTGTTTATATAGAATGTCTTTCTTTCTTTCTTTTCTTTCTACTTCTAAGGAAACATCAAGAAGACTCGTCAGTTTCTTTGATAAGATAAAGATAAAAATGTACTTTATTGCACACTAGTAAAAATACACACAAAAAGCAACAACAGAAGACGAGTACAATGTAGGCGGCCATGCTAAGGTAGAAATTTCTTCCAGGCAACCTTAGGGTGAGAGAATAATTGGCATTAGTAATTGGGCTAGTGCAAAACGAGTTTAAACTTTATTTAAATATTGACTTTTGAGGTTGGCCAGCTATTTATGTGCTCAGTCTTAAGTTTGTTTAATGATGATAAGATTAAATTTCGCATCAAATTTTAGTTTACAAAAGCTTATTGCCGTTAAAGGAACTAAACAAAAAATCCGCAAGAATTGCGGTGTGACCCGAGATTACCGCTTCCGGTCCACACAGTAGATGTACGTGTAATCTCAAGTTAACAGTAGATGTACGTGTAATCTCATAATAAATGAAGATGAAGATCGCAAGACAATAAACGTGGCCTTTTGAAATTATATTTCTCTATAAAATGTGTATGCATAGAAGAGGTTAAAGTGAAAACAAAACAATTAATAAAAGTACTGGTACCGTGCTTTTAACAACTCTACTTAATATCTTGCTAGGTGAAGTTCTGAAAAGTCCATCCGAAAAAAATTGCACTGTCGTCCATTAAACTCAAGATGTTGATAAAAAGCATTAAGTAAATATTAATATGAGTAATATAAATTATAAAGGTGCTAATTTTTTAAATAACTATGATTTATATTATAACCTATAGTTTGAATTAAGCACAGACTTTTCTAACCAACAATTTACACATGAGCGAAACTATTAACGTTTGAATAGCCTCAAAGGATTTGAGGTAAAGCGTTTTGCCTAAAATGCGTAATGAACGTTAATCGTACCCCAGATTACATAAGCATAGTTTAATCCAGGCGTAGGTACCTACTTTCCCTACGATAATTGTTACTTATTCAGGCGGAAAATCTATTTGCGATTTTTTTAGTTCCTTAAATAATGAATTCAGACTAAAAACAGATCGCTAGGGATATTATATTTATGTGTACAAAAATGGTAAAACAAGAACAATATTTTACTTAGACAACTTACATTCTGAAGAGGACGTGGTAAATTGGTATGTGTTCCTATGAAGATTAAAGTAACATAAATCAATAACAGCATTGCCACGAGGAAAGGTTAATCAATTTGTCTTCAAATAAGTAGTTTTAAGAAATGGAAACAAGTGTACGCCAGGTAGCTACATAATTATAAATATTTTGTCACTTACACTATAATACCAATTTTTTGCATATACCGAATGTATGGATTAAATTTATTGTTTCATATTTAACAAAATTTGCAAAATAAATTATGATACTTCAATAATTTGTTATTTTAATGTGTATGTTATTATTATTTTATTTGAATGGTTGATGAAGAAGCTGTGTTAACTATCACTTAACAAAGATTTTAAATCTATGAATTTCTTATGTTGATTATAGCAATAAACCTTGAGAATTGTGATAATTATTGACGACCGAAATCTATTCAGTAAACAAAACTAATTATGTGCCATTCAGCTTCATTCAGAATACAGTTATAGTTTTAGATACAGCGTCTATTCCAGTATTTTACCTAGAGAAACTGAATTGTATTCAAATGATAAATAAACAAAGTCGTAAAATATCACGCTCAGGCAAAAACTTTAAAGTTATCTTCCGCCAAAAGTTGTAGCCATTATCTTACAATGTTAAAGAAAAAGGTTCAAGAAAACAAAGAAGTGTCATTTATGATCGCTTTAGTTCCGTAAAATAGACTAGCGCAGAAAGATGTATACAAATTTGCCACAAGATTGTTATCTTTTATTTATTTTGGATTGATTTTAGAAAATAATATAACCTGTTATAGTAATAGGGCTATTTCTGATAAACTAAACAACACTAATTGGGAGGATTTAATATAACGACCCTGTTAACTTTATTATTATTAGTATTGCTAAATTATTTAAAAATATTTATGAAACATGTACTTTCAACGCGCTAACACCAACAAGAGAGTGTCACAACTATGGGTCAATAAAAAAATACAGGCGGAAAAATGGAAAAGACAACCAAATAATAATAACTTTAGATTAGACTATACTAGACATCGAAACTATACGAATAAAATGATAAAGCAAGCTAAAAATAATTACTGCAAAGCAAAAAAAAAACTGCAATGGTGATATGAGAAAGATTTGGCATAATATTAATAATTGGCTCGGAAGAAATAAGTTGTCGGTTGATGGCGTGATTGAGAGGTACATATTGCAAGATGGGTCCATATCGGGAGTTTGTGATAGTTTCTGTAGTATGTTTACGAGTGAAATAGAAAATATTAAAAAGCAGCACCAATGTCAAACTTATTTCTGGATCGAAAAACATGTAAACGAAAGCAATGTTAGTTTTAGTTTAAGAAAGTTCAGGCGTATGATGTATTGAAAGTGTTAAGTAATATGGACTGCAGTAAGGCATCAGGATCAGATGGTATCAATCTCAAAGATTTAAAACTAATTAAAGATAGAATATCTCCAGTATTCGCGCATTTATAAATTTAAGCATGAAAATGGGACTGTACCCAAAAGAATTAAAGTTAGCTATCATTAGACCCATTTTTAAGCAAGGTTCTCATAAAGAATTTACAAATTACAGACCCATAGCAATATTAAACATTAGAAATAAGATTGTTGAAAAAATCATAGTTAATCAAATTACTGACTTCATAGAAACATGAAATTATTAATGACGTACAACATGGTTTCGCCCAAGCCGAAGCACTGCAACGGTGCTGTCGCAGTTTGTTGACAATCATCATCATCAGCTCATTAAACGTCCCCACCGAGGGGCACGAGCCTACCCGTATAGGGTGATTAGGCCTTAGTCGTCCACGCGGGCCCAGTGCGGATTGGACGACTTCACACACAACCTTCGAATCTCTTCGCAGGCGTGCATGAAGGTTTTCTCACGATGTTTTCCTTCACCGTAAGAGCGTCGGATAACAACATATACGAGAACGACAACTGACTGTTAGGATCTCTGGAACGAGCAGTGTCAAGGGGGATATTAGGTATGGAGTCCCTACTGGTTCCGTCTATGGTCCTGTTGGGTATATAATGCATATTAACAGCATGCCAAATGTGATAAAGAGATGCAAGGCCTATATGTATGCTGATGATACGTGTATTGTATATGGGGACACGGATCAGGACAGGATCCAAATGGTAATGCAAGAGGATTTTGACAACGTTATACGATAAACAAGATAAAGTGTATGTCAATTTTTTCTCCTTACATTAAAACTAAAACCATTGATATAAATATTAAAGACTGTCTACACAGTGGTAATAAGAACTGTAACTGTATGAATATAGAAATGGTTACATCATATAAATATGGAAGGCCTAGCTCACTATAGATATGAACTTTAGTTGGACTGCCCATATCGATACTGTATGCAACAGACTAAGATCTGTACTTGGGAAATTACAATACTTAAAATATAAGGTTACAAGGGGTATAATGTATTTAGTTTACTATGCACTAGCTGACGCTGTTATAACTTATGGGCTAGGTGCATACGGTCTGACTTTTCCTACACATATTAATAAAATATAAACATTACAGATTAGGATTTTAAAGTGGCTAGTGAATTATAGTGATAAATTGGCATTGGACGGTGACTATAATAAATTGTTTAAAATATGTAAAGTGCTACCAGTAGATTAAAATAAAGGCTGTAATTCTACTTGAACATACGGGAGCTCTGAACATAAACACCAGAAAGAGTACACCTACTCAACTCGCTCTGCGAATAAACCGAGGTTGAAAGTGCCTAAAGTCAGAAACTATTATGGCAGGCGGACAAGATCTTGGCTGACACCGGTGTTTACCAATGAGTTGCCCCATGATTTATTGCAAACAGCACAGAGCAAAAATCATCTCAATGGTCTCCTGAGAAGACACTATTTATCTTTGTGTCCTTAGGCATAACATATCGTAAAATTAATTTAAATGGTTACAAACAGTATATAATAGAATTGTATAATATCAACTAGGCTTACACTACTTTGTGATTTTTGTTAGTATTATAATTAGACTAGATTATATTTAAAATTATTTTATAATTAAATATTAGTAAGTTAAGGTCATACTGTCAACTCAGATACGAGAACTGCTGCCGACAAACTGTTTTACAGTTTGGCAGATATTAATAATTGTTCTTTGTTGTTTTGTGTATGAATAAATAAATTAAAAAAAAGATTCGTTTCAAAAGCAGTATGACTGGTGGTAAATACTAAAATTATATTAGTCTAGGTATGTTGGGCGATCTGTCCTCACACCAAAAGGTAAGTGTCACACAAAACGCCTGTCTAGTGCCTATCACTTTGTCTGTGTTTAAAGAAACTGATAATTGTAAATAGTTTTTACTTCTGCAACACTGGCTTGTGCCCGTAATTTTTATTCACGTAAACTTCACTCTGTACACCCTGAAACACAAAATTATATAGCAATCCTATTTCACGAGACGATAAAATAAGAAAGATAGAGAAATAGAAAAATAAAAAATATATATCAGAACTCAGAACGCGTCTTACTTAATTTGAGGCTTGATGGCAGTATATGACTGTCTGAGGATATTTATTTTATTTATAATAGGTACCTAATTTTCATAGAAATACGCTTTTCTGGTTAATGTAAGTTCACTGCTCACTGTATTAGGGTCACGTCTCGCTCCCGACATGTTCGATCTAGTTTTACTTGATTACGCAAGTTTCCGGTATGGCGTTACACGATATATACCCTTGTAAGTTGATGGGGCATATATTGTTCGTTGCGACGGAAACTGTCGTATTGAATTCTTTTACACAATAAATTTTATTTATGACTGTAAAGTTTACCAGTGTTATAAGAAGTAAAAGATAATATTTTAATAACAGCATACGGTAGGTAATTAAGTAGCTTAATTTATGATATTTTGGTTTAATATTAACGAAACATGAAAAGGCGTCTGTCTCTTGGCTGGTATTTGTTGAGTCCCTTGTGAATGTTAAAATTAGCAGATACATATAATTTAAAATAGACATATGATCATTTCAAAAGTGTAATACGGGATAAATACACAAAGCTATTTCAAAATTATTGGAATCCCTTAAATACAATATGTACGGTTCCTATTTAACTACTTTTATTATATATACTAATTTTCTGATTGAATCGATACGTGTACCTTGTAAAATACGCAATGTTATAATATGTACCATACCATTCATAAGCTGAAATCCGTCCATTAGTTTGTAATTCACCCAGTTTTGTTATGTCACAGTTACACTCGAGGCCACACTCGATCGATAAATACTAAAACTAACTTAAGATTCAAGCAGCGTTATCCTCCAACAGAAAATAATTCGTTTGGAAAAGCTAACGACAGTTCGTAACAACAATATGTCTTCTTACGCAACGTCACAGTTTTTATTAAGTTAGTATGTCAGATAACAAGGCTGTAGCAGTTACTTATATCTGCTATATTTTTATTGACTTATTTAAAAAAAGAATATCCAAGCTTTAGTCTTTAGCAAGCATCTTTCTTAATTTGAGGCTTAATGTCACTATATGACTGTCTAAGGATGTTTATTTTATGATAGTATGTACCTTTGCCGGATTCTGCTGCTGAACAATATATTTAACGATCAAAGGTATGTGAAACGATTTGTCAAAAGATTTTGGGGGTTGTAGGAGGGTTTAGTGTCGGATATCCATGTCTCACTGAATGAATGTGTGTGATTTGAAGCGACATC
This sequence comes from Leucinodes orbonalis, assembly GCA_019425675.1. NCBI lineage: Eukaryota > Metazoa > Arthropoda > Insecta > Lepidoptera > Crambidae > Leucinodes > Leucinodes orbonalis. The sequence continues at coordinate 263,846 of PQWD01006041.1, forward strand.
GAAACAGTAATTTACGTTAAAACTAGATTCACCAAATTATTATAATTCACCACAATTAGATACATCCAGGACTTAATTTAACAACCAAATTTTAAGATAAAGGAGGACGAATTTCGGTAATATTTAATTTAAATTCCTCGAAACAGGACCCGTAAAGAAGCCTTACCCCTTTTCATACTTAATTATATTAAACTGTTGAATGAACAAAAGAAACCTTTTTAGATATGTCATTGCTGGAATTTAGGTAATAAGATGGCGATAAAGAATTTTTTGAGCAATTTGGTTCCTTTACGTACTGATGTAATGTAAGAGGGTGTACATCATATATTGGAAGATGATTTGCAAAAGAAACTACCTGAGGGTAAAAGTTAAGATCTTCAACGTGGGTCTCACACTTTTATTCCGTTTTAACGTTTCCAAGGCAAGTCAAGCGGTGAAATTGCTGCTTTCCCTTTGGTGGTTACTGGTGCACCAAAGGCCTTTTTCTAAGTATTGTATTATTTCAGGCAAAACAAGATATTGTCGATTGAATTTCATGTTCATTGTATTCTCAATAAAAATCTGGAGATGTTCCTTTAAGTTTCTTATTTGTATGTTAGATATATCCAACAGGAAGTTGCAATCAATTTTTTCAATTACAGTCCATAGCTGGATCAATGCCTACCAACATGAAAAAATGCATTTTCATATATTATATATATGAAAATGACAATGCGTTGATTCTTTACTAAACACAATTTACATTATTCGTAAAGTTGATTGAAAGGGTACTGAAAGTTGTTAATTTTGAAGTATATTAAAGACCGCAACACCTGTGTTTGTATACAGGTAATCGTTATGAATTGATGCAGTGTTTTAAATACGCGTGATTATTATAATGTCAATAAATTTAATGACAATTTATTTAATGACACATTATTGTGTTATATAAATCACATTTATTTATTTTAATATTTTAAATTGTCAGAAAATTTATTCTGAAGTTTATATGTATTTAAGTGAGTTGTCTTTTGTCTAAAGAAAACATATTTCAGCCTTAGTGACTGCATATTATTGAAAGCTGCTGCGGAACGCAGTTGTTTTGATAACCGGGAGCGAATGGTAAACTAGCATAAATATCATTCTCATGATTCTTATTCGATTAGCAATTATCTAAGGGCACAATTAGTAAAAATAAACTGCTACATAGCATCTTTAAAAATAACAAACTAAAATAAGACACGTGTTATTAAGGACGGAAAATTGGCGATGAATTCGAGCTATGTAATCATCTTCAATTAACCTTTACGTGGAAAACGACGATTGCAAGGTATGAGGATTTTGTACAGAAAGTATTAATTACTTATTTCAAACAATTTATTTTAAAAAATATGGTGCGCGATCAATTTTATAATACAACATTTCAGAGCTATTTTAAATTATGTTGTGTATATATAGGGTTAACAAAGAAAGAAGCCATTGATCGAACTTACAAAAGACAAAGAAATTAAATTAATAACACTAATTTAAATAGACAAACACGCTGTTTTCTTAAAAAATAAAATATAAAACATTTTAAAATGTTCCACCTGCGCAACAGCGCCTATATTCGGATGGAAATGTATTTTATTGCTTTATTTATTATTATTAAATATTTTAATTACGATTTTTTAAAAGGCGCAGTTATCTATAAAATGACCTTGCCATATTATTTCATCTATCTGGAAAACTTTCGGAACTTCAGATATAGATAGACGTATAGTCATGGCAGGCAATTAATTTAACCCGAGATTTCTTATGTGGACTACATTTTATGAGCACAAAACGAACATAGCAAAGTGATCTGTAAGATTCTGAGCCCAGAAAAAAGGCCGAACTGTACTTGATGCGCACTAATGCCGAGATCCAATTTTTAAGATTTCAAGGCTTTTTTTTTTCAGATATAAATTTTGGCAACATCCATACTAATTGGTTCAGTGCTATTGGGTCGCGTTTATCACTTAAAATTCATTTTGCTTCACATTTTTATATGTTTTATAGGTTCTTGACGTAGATAAGTTCTCAAATCAATTTGGATACATAGACTCAGTTAATTTCATCAATCTAGGGGCACGGTAGTGCCCCCGCCAAGACGAGTCGAGCAAAGCGCATGGGCACCTTTTCTCGAAGTGTTTCGTTGTTTTTTGAACTTCCATTAAATTGGTTACATATGTACCAGATAGTTCATATTCTCAGGATATAATGTCGATAACAAAGTTTTTATACATACAAAGTTTCATTGGAGTAGCTCATATTCTTAAAATTTTATTGAAATATGGAGGTACTATGGATTTTGGAGATATCGAACATTTTCCGGTCACCCATACGGTGATGCGATAAAGAACTGAACGCACTAGACAACTAAGCTATCGTGCCCTTAAAAAGTTTAACTTCTTTAAGTTTATTTTAGTTCGACTTACAATAGTACTGTTGTGACCTAATTCCCCTCATGTACCCTCAAAAACACCCCCTTTGTAATTTAATTAATGAAATGACTATGAGCCATTACATGCACTACTAATTAAGCGTTTAAACTTCTGCTAATGTGCAATATGTGTGAATGTTTCATTTTGTTAAAAGGATTTTTATGGTCATTCAAGCGTAGGTGGTATCTACTATTTCGTTTTATTGGAAACATGTTTTCGTATTGACCTCAATGGATTTGGGCAGATTTTTGTAATGTTTCGTCTGAAGTTATGTACTTTTAATACTATAAAATTTCCCTATTTAACATAACGATGTGTATACTCCGTAAAACTTATTATAACTGAGCATCGTTCACCTATTACATCCTCAAAATCAAACAATAAATAAATAATAACCTAAGACCTGAAATAAAAACGGACTCTATTTTTGCTGCTGTTGGCCGCAGAAGGCATTTACAGCTTCACCGGGCAATTGGCGAGCGCAACACTTGGCCTTAAAAAGAGCCTTAGGGCATCCCAGATTGGGACTCGAACCTTGGCTTAGGCGTTGCGGGGAGGGCTAGGTAACTGAGTATATATTTGGGGACAAAAGCGAAACTGAATAGAGACTGAGCGAACCTACGGGGAATCACGACGATAGCCCACGCCGCGGCGCCGGCGGGGGGGCGGAACCTCGGATGTCGGTTGGTTGAGTGTTTTAAAGTTTTATCTATTTTGGCTCCGATGCGGCAGCGACCATAATAGGGTCGTGTGGATCGTCTAGCACATCCCGTAGACAAAAACGTGAAAGAAAGTTAGAAAGAAAAAAAATAATTTGGTACAGTTAAAATTATTAAATGTCAGTTACAACGTGCTTGTTATACATTATATTGCAGTAATTGCCTGCGTGGTTTAGTAACTGCCACCGCGGTCTAGTGATCACAGCCTTGGACTTCAACGCTGCGAGGGAAAAACCACATTAAGAATGTCATTTTGTGCGATTTTATCCAGTTTAGTTAATGCATTGCAGGCTGAATCACCTGATTGTTTGATAACAAAGATTATTTCAAACTTGAGGACCTGTTAAGTCGTCAATCTCGGCTACAACCTTAAGATAGTAGTCGTTAACCAATTCGCATTGGCCAGCGTTCTGGGTTGCGACCCGATCTCCCCATAGCGATGCTATACGGGAAGGCCTGTGTGTTTGTGTACAACTTGAGAAAATCGACTTAATTTTTCATAGTTGCAAAAATTGCGTACAAAGGCATTCACTCGCAAAGAGCTCGAGTGGTGTTTCTTTTGATTTTTACAATGAAGCCAGTAACAAATTAAAAAAAAACTATATTTCAAAACTGCATGCTCAGATATTTCTTTAAAGAAAAATTAGTACTTTTGAGAGCAGCATAACAAACCTGATTTGGACGGTATCCCAGTGTAAATGAGGTATGAAAAGTTGAATTCGACTTAAACAGGCAAAAGATATGAATAAAACGAATTACAAACGTGATAAGATAACATTCTGAAATGAATTTCAGACCACAAAAATATTTTCATGTAAGTTCACAACCATGGTCGTTCTGAAATGGCGAGATAGAAAACATTTTTCTTCCTGGTAACGCTCTTACTTTTTTAATTATACGGACGCAATTTATCTCAGTTGGTCCCATCGATCGTGATGAAAACTCCCTTAAGCAACCTCCTGACGTGTAGATAAATTGCCTTCAATATGAATCTGAAGTGCTAATACTCCTCTGCCAATTTGGATAACCCATTTAAGGCGAAAGCCCTTTGATCTATGCTAGAACAAATTTGTTGCTATTTATTCAAGAGTATTTTTTTCTAACATTATATGTTCTTTCTCAGGAACTCTCGTAAATACGATTGGATCTTTCAATCGTAGTAACAAATTTCATGTCATCAAATACACAAACCTATAATTGTATCGGTCTCATCGATTAACGGTTTTAAAAGGAAATGAAATCAGTGACTATTCACATTAGAAACCTCAAAAATAACAGCATTTCTTCACTATTTAGTAGATGTTATTATTAATATAAACCTTTCTCTTGAATCACTCTATCTATTAAAAGAAACTGCATCAAAATCCGTCGCGTAGTTTTAAAGATTTACTCGTGCTGCCAGTAACACAGCTATCGGTAATTTGTCTGTTATTATGCTATTCATATATCTCCGTCAAGAATATTTGACACTATGTACTAAGTATAATTTTGATATACAAGTACATACGGTTATAAAATTTTCAGAGTCCAATCTTGGTGTATATAAATAGAGGTTAATGAACTTTAAAATACTAAAGGTATACCTGCGTAAATAACAAAGCTATTACAATTCTTTGTAGTTTATTCAAAATAAAAACAGTTCTTTCGTCCGTTATAATTACTCTAAAAATATATGGCAATAAACAATGCTATAGAATTTAATTTCGCTAATTACTATTTCTAACAAAGCAAATGCCAGCTTCATTAATTTAATCTAATGTTCACATGCAGTATAAGTTCAAGTACAATGAATTATCGTCTGGTTGGGAATATTTACTAAATAATAATCTTTATGTGAAGACCTTTATGGCTTTGAAAACTGTCTCACGTATTAATTTACAAAAAGAATTAAAAACTATTATGTACCCAAAGATAAGAAGAGGTTAGCTTTAAAGTTAATGCTACGAGCTTAAGAGCGTTCCAGACTATGTGACTCGAAACTCGGCTTAGGGCGTTGCATGAAGCTAGGTAACTTTATTAATGAATGATTCCGTACATGTAGTAACATGAACAAGGTCTGGTTCAATCTACAGCGATTCAGCGATGAACGTCGGCTCCCGCCGGCTGGATATCTCGGTTTTGTTGTGTTACGTGTATTTTGTAATATGGATGCTTCGGGTTTTATCTGCCGCACTGGTATTAGATAAAAGCACCTCAAAGTAAAAACTACGCTACTCGTCGAATAAATAATTTTCATTGAGCTAAATTCGCCTGCTACCAACTGCACTGATCTAGTATCTCCTACTAGCAATTGGGAAGGTGGCAGAAAATTTTGTGCACTTCTGCAATATAGGAATTTAGTAAAAGGGTTTGATAAAAGTAACTAGAAAAGGTAAATCATAAATAAAATACACAAAACCCTTAACCTTAACCCTAACTAGTACCGGTTCTATGGATGAAAAGGTCAATATTTTTAACACTATCATAGTCTCCCTTTTTGATAAGCATGCACCTCTTCGACCTGTTAAAATAAAACATTGCCCTGCTCCTTGGCTAACCACTGAACTGAAGTCTTTGCGAGATAAGAAAAATGCTGCCAAGCGTAAATATAAAAATAATCCATCGGATTTCAACTTGGAGCGTTATAAAGCCATTCGGAATCGTTGCAACAAGATGTGTAGAGATGCTCAGCGACGCCATATTCACAGTTCTGTTGAAAATGGTGACCCATCTAAAGTATGGAGGTTCCTTAAGACTCTGGGTATTGGTTGCGCTCGCACTGAATCACCTTGTAAAGGTATCAATCTCAACCATTTAAACAGTTATTTTTCCACTTCTGTCGCCTTTGATGTCGTTTCTAAAAATAAAACGCTTAATTTTCTTTCATCACTACCACTTCCTGATATTCCTTCTTTTTCCTTTAATCAAGTATCTGAGAGTGATGTGAGGAAGAGTGTCTTATCTGTAGCATCTAATGCTGCGGGTAGTGACTGCATTAGTCGTACTATGATTGTTCCCATTCTTGACATCCTAACACCCACTATTACACATTTACTCAATCATTCCTTGGGATCTGGTAACTTTCCTAGTGCTTGGAAAGAAGCACAGATAGTTCCTCTTCCTAAAAAGAAAAATCCTTCTTCTTTTTCCGATTACCGTCCCATTTCAATTTTGCCATTCCTGTCTAAAGTCCTAGAGCGTATTGTGCATCAGCAACTTAGTTCTTTTCTTACAAAACACCAGCTTCTCAATTCCTTTCAATCCGGTTTTCGCCGCGGTCATAGTACGACTACAGCTCTTATGAAGGTCACAGAGGATATTCGTGCAGGCATAGATAATCAACATCTCACTGTTCTTACCTTACTTGATTTCTCCAATGCTTTCAACACGGTTGATTTTGATGTCATGTTGGGATTGTTACGCTCTATTAACATATCCCCATCGGTTCTTGACTGGTTCCATGGTTATTTATATGGGCGTCGGCAGCGCATTCGTTTAGAAAATGTTTTTTCTGACTGGTGTGGGGTTTCTGCTGGTGTACCGCAAGGTGGAGTGTTATCTCCTCTTTTATTTTCTCTGTTTATCAATTCAATTACTAATCGACTTTCTTCATCATTTCATCTTTATGCTGATGATCTCCAAATTTATGCACAGGGCAGACTTAATGACCTCGCAAGTGTTGTGCAGGTCATTAATACTGATCTGACTCGCATCTCTGATTGGAGTAAGTCGTTTGGGCTCAATGTTAACCCCTCTAAAACGCAGGCGATTGTTGTTGGTCAGTCCCGGCTGATAGCTAAGATTGATTGGAGCACTTTGCCTTGCGTATGTTTTGATGGTGTTCAAATTGAGTACTCCAAAACTGTTAAAGACCTTGGAATAATTATTGACAGTGGTTTTACATGGGAGCCCCAAGTTGTTGAGGTCAGCAAGAGGCTGTATGCTGCGGCGGGCTCTCTTGTCAGGCTAAGGAACTTCTTACCAATACCAACCAAGGTTGCGTTAGTTCAAGCTTTGCTTTTTCCTATTCTTGACTACGCTGACAGCTGCTACTTAAATCTAAATGAGCATCTTCTTAACAAGATTGAACGTCTCCAAAACTTTTGTATTCGTTTTGTTTTTGGCCTACGAAAGTATGACCATGTGTCTTCCTTCCGTGCTAAGCTTAACTGGCTTCCTATTCGGCAGCGTCGTGACCTTCACATTCTTTCTCTTCTTTATACAGTTTTATTTATTCCTTCTGCTCCTCAGTACCTTAAAGAACGATTTCAGTTCCTGGAACCCACACAGGGTCGTGATTTGCGCACAGCTAATAAACTCCATCTTATATTTCCTCCTCATTCTACGCATGTGTACACTCAGTCCTTTACTGTGCAGTCTGTTCGTTTATGGAATTCTTTACCACTATCGATTCGTAAATCCAAAACTCTTCCTATTTTTAAAAAGTCAGTCAAGGATTATTTCCTGGCTTAGTGGATTATTTCATTGTCCTTTTCTGCCTGTCACTGTTATTTAAGTTGAATAAATCGTAGTATATTATTTTGTATATTATAAAGTTTGTATATTTAATTTAGGTATTTTTGTTTGCAATATTATACTATGTATGTATGTATTAAAAATTATGCTAATGTATTTTCTTTATATATATATATATATATATATATATATATATATATATATATATATATTATATATATATATATATTAAGTTGATACATATGTATGTATTTAAGTATATATATTTAGGTTATTTGTATTTCTCTTATTCTTGTTTATATGTATGCATACCCCTTCTTTCAATTGTCCTCTTCTATTATAAGTTGGTTGTCTGGAAGAAATTACTATTTAGTAATAAGGCCGCCAATTGTACTTTTTTTCCTGTGCAGAATCATGTTAAGTGTTTAATTTGTTTTGTGCAATAAAGAATTATCTATCTATCTATATCTAAAACCCTGCATGATTTTATGATCATATATATTTCGAATCTGCACTGGGTTTAAATACAGTTCCTATATTAAATTCATAAAATTAAAACCATAAAATACATAAATGATTACTTTGTACTATAATGAAGACCAAATACTTTAATATTAATCAACATCATCAACAAAATACGGATCCAATATACACATTCCAAACACATAAGGTAGTTGCAGCCCAAACCACTTGCAAGAACACTCATAATATTTAAGACGAGTACATGCACTTAATACAATATAATATCACTGCACCACCTAAAAGTTTGTTTAAAGCCAATCTCAAAGCTGATATTAAGAACTTTCAATGTAATAACCAAAACAGTCGGTGCTTACGGAATTATAATTTAAAAATTAAAATAGTATTACAAATTAAATTCCAAAGGACCATAATTATCCTTAAATTTTATTTAAATGCTAGCAACCAAAGTAGTTCAGCATCTTTTATCTTTTCTTTGTTACATTGCGGGTTAGCTTTCAAAATAGCATTTTAAAAAGTCATTTATTATTTTAAGATAGAACCTTCGCCC